>JADOBS010301134.1:0-11600 GCA_015708375.1 Cydonia oblonga
AAAAAAAAAATAGTGTTTGTCATTTTTTCCTTTATTTAACAGAGATTTTTGGAATGACAAAAGTGATTGATGGTGAACAAACTCAATAACCAGTTTGAACGATTTTATATCTCAAGACAAAAGTGACGAATTATATCAATCTTAAAAACCATTTTAACTAAAAAGTCATTAAATTGTGCATTATTTATTTCTTTTCTTCGCTTGGAAACATTGAGAAGAATGTTGACGTCTCGTCCACCTAATAATTGAGCTGTCTCTATACAAAATAATAGTATAATTATGAATGGGAATAAGGCTTAAGCTCAAAAGGCTTTAATCAATTTGTTCATTTCGAACATTCCAAGCTTTCTGTTAGATTAGATTTAGATTGGATTTAGCTGGCTTTATATTACAATCCCCATTCACACCATATCAATCTTTCCCTCCTATTTTACCCATAGTTGTCGGCAGCCTTACGTTGAGTTAACTACGTAAAAAGAGTAGAGTTCCTTCCCACTTGTTTCAGATAATTTACCATACTATTGGAGATATATTTGTTTTGTATCTGTTATACTAACCATAAGATAATTATATACTATTGGACCCGGTGGCATATTAATTTTTAAAAAGTTATATTATACTTTGATATATGATATGCACCGAATGAATAAAACGTTAAATGTACAATCCATGATCTAACAGTCACAAATGTTGGTATGACGTATATATTGTATAGTACATCGTAGATATAATATATATACACATGGAGGCGGAATCAGGATCTGAAATATTGGGAGACATAAAAAAAACAACAAAATCAAAAATCAAAAATCTTTTATCACATTGAGGCGCTTCTACTTCACTCTTTAATCTTCCATTGCTTAGTTTCAGGATCGATGAGTTCCTTCACCATTTGAAGTTCGCAGTCTAAAGGTTTTGGCAAGAAGAAAAGATTATGGTAGACGCACCCATCTATCTTCCCAAATTTGCATGTAAAGGTTTTATTTATTTCTATCGTACAGTAGAGTAATAAAAAACTGCAGGTCAGTGCATTGTTGATTGTCGTTAAATTAGTTTAATTTGGATATTTGCATCTTAAATTATTTAAATTATATTAAAAGAAAATTAATGAAAATGATTTGAAAATTTTGAATTTTAATCAAAAGGACAAAAATGTGTTGTAAGTGAATAGTACCATGAGCAACTTTTAGAGTAAAAATGTCTTTTTCGTTAAAAGTGAACAGTACCGAAAGTGTTTCATTAAAATTTCCTATTAAAAAAAATTAATGAAAAATAACTTGAAAATTTTGAATTTTAATCAGAAAAACGAAAATGTATTGTTAATCCGATGAAGTGCGTACAGATGCACTCTAAATTTTAATAAAAAGAAAATATTCATTTGGTTATGCTTACAAGGAAAAGAATTGCCGCCAAAATTATTGATTAATTATATGTACTGTTTTAGTTCTGTTTTCCATTTAATCAGTGGACACAAGTCAAAAAACGCTGCACAAGATCTGAACTCCACATACCACGATATTTACGACCAAAGGTCACCTGCAACAATGTCCATGGTAGGTCCACTCCTATGGACCATCCGATCAAGGGGTGATGATTGTTTTCACTCAAATCAACGGTAGTCATTGTCCTGTGACCTATACCTTTACCATTTACTCTCCTAAATTACGTAATTAATATTCGAAACGTGCTTCTGGTACAGTAAACCTTAAAAAGCCCCGCACACACCTCTCTCTCTCTCTAGATTTACTGAGCTTGATTTCCTTCCATATCAGCTCCCAAGCTGAAGAACTTTTCCTTCCAAGAAATGTTATAGCAACCAGTCACTACCCATTTCGCCAAATACCAAGGCAAATCAAAGTTTTCCTTATTTATTCAATTCCTTTCCTCAATTCCTTTCCATTTATTTTTTATTATTCATAAATAAACGTTTATATTTTTACAGCATTTGGGTGTTGCAGAGAGTTTTGAACCACTGAAGAAGCAGAGAGGGGAGAGAGGGGGGAAGGGAGAGCAAAGATGAAGCTTTTCTTGGTTAGCGTTGTGATTTCACTTGCTTTCAGCAAATGGGCTGCTGGGTTTATGGAGTACGGCTTCAATGAAACAGAGATGGCTTTGTTGGAGGGCTACGGAGAATCGAAGGTTGGAGCTAACTTGCTGATGGTTGGACTGACCCTCATTGGAGGAGCTGGGGCCAAGGGAGCAGGTGAAATCTCCGCTCTTATGATATACATTTTGCATATTGTTATTTTTTTCGTTTACAAGGCAATATTCTAAACTACTCTGGTTTACGAGGATTGGAATCGAACTCTGTGCAAGGGGACGGGTGGTGACGAACTGGCCTAGCCCACATCTTCATTTTTCTTTTTTTGATTCGATATATTTTTCATATTGCTTGATTTTGATAAATTTAGTACCTTTTTCTGTTTTTCTCTGTACTTCTTTGGAGAGGTGAGATAACAGATTGTATGCTATAAGCCTATATGTTGATAGCTTTGTTTTGTCCCTCCATTTATGTATGTATTTTAGCTTGTATTGCATTTCTACTGGAAACATCTTATTTACTACTTGAAATCCTGTTTTCTCAGTTCTTTTTTTCCCTTCAGTGGTCAAAGATTCTGAGTCAGATTCCTGCTTGAATTATTAGCATACTGTTTATCATGAAGCTGATGCGGTTGGTGTTAAATTTGTTACTTTTCTATTGTTTTCCATTTCATTTTGTGAATAATTTCTTATTCATTATTCCTGAATGATAGTGATTTGAATTTCATTATTTATTTGGGATCTGTCTTATTTTGATTTTGGCCTAATTTACCAAATCGTGATTTTGAATTTTGCAGTCTGCTTGGATGGAACCTTACCGGGGTATCATTTGCATCGCGGATTCGGGTCAGGAGCAAATAGTTGGCTCATTCAATTGGAGGTTTGTGATTCGTGTGGTTATGCAGTATCATCTTATCGCGTACCCTTAACTTTCGTACCTTTGTGTATCAAAATCTTGAAGATTGTTTCTGAAACTGCAGACTTAAGAGCGTGTTTTGAATGAAAGTTATCAGATGACAAGTTTTACAATCGTCTGCAGTAGTGCAATGTTTTTTTAAATACGAAAACCATATTTTTATCATGTTACCTTTGGTTGATTGATTTCCAAACAAGCCTCTCTTTTCTTTTTTTTTCTTTTTTTCCAATCCAAACAAGCCTCTCAAGTCCTTTGATTTGCTGACAATTGGCGTAGTTTAGGACTTGACTTGAATTAACATCTTGTGGCAGGGGGGAGGATGGTGTAACAACATTAGAACCTGTGTTTATCGAAAAACAACAAGGCGGGGATCATCAAAATACATGGAAAAACAGTTAGTATTCAGTGGAATACTAAGCAATAAAGCTGAAGAAAATCCTGGTTTGCTCCTCAAACTTAATGCTATGCTTGCGCATCTGCTTTTTCCTCGTTTAACTGTCTTGACCCTCATCTTTATCATTTATGGGATTGCAGATTTTTTCAACTGGAACAGAGTCAAGGTTCGTTATTGCGATGGTGCTTCTTTTTCTGGGGATAGTGAAGATAAGGTTAGTGGAATGTTCTCACTGTTTACATTTTTCTACCAATTGGCGGCCTTGATATCATTTGGCGGCTAAAAAATTGGTTTAAAACTGATAAATGCAACATAAACCTCAACTGTTTTCACTCATATTTGCTCACCAGATGCTAAAATATTGTGACCCTGCTTTTAGACCAAAGAACTGCAATTTAGAGGAGAGCGTATATGGTTGGCTGCAATGGAAGACTTGAAGTCAAAGGGCATGAGCTACGCCAAGCAGGTTCTTCTTGTTTAAGGTCTTTTCTCATGCTATGCCACATCTTTCTGTATATTGACAGATTGTATTTCAGGCTCTTCTTTCAGGTTGCTCTGCCGGTGGTGTGGCAGCTATTTTGCACTGTGATAAGTTCCGGGGTTTAATGCCAGGAACTACGAAAGTGAAGTGCCTGAGTGATGCTGGATTGTTTCTTGATGCGTAAGTACTATCCGGAATGCTCTCTCTCTCTCTCTCTCTCTCTCTCTCTCTCTCTCTTTCTCTGTGTCCAATGTGAATACCTGCTCTAGCTTATTAATTTAACACAGATTTTAATGGTGATTCTGTATCAACTTGTAGGAATGACGTTTCTGGTGGACGCACACTCAGGAATTTATATAGTGGCATTGTCGGCTTGCAGGTATTGACTCGATCTCAAAGATTTGTAACCCAATTCATGTTTTATCTTCTTCTTCTTTTCTTTTAATTTATTCCATGTTTTCGATGCACGCTTACGGTTTTCTTATGATTATCACAGGGGGTGAAACCAAATCTGCCACAGTATTGCACTAATCACCTTGACCCGACTTCAGTAATCATTTCCTTTTCCCTTTCTATATACTTCTTTTTTTGCAGTCCTTAACTTGAAGATAGGTGGAAAAATCGAAAAGTTATGTGCACTGCTATTTACTCTTAAATTACCATCCTTCCTTGCAGTGCTTCTTCCCTCAGAACTTGATCTCCAGCATCAAAACCCCACTGTTTATACTCAATGCAGCATATGATTCGTGGCAGGTAAAGTTTCGCTTTTATAGGGTTCTGAAATTTGGTTTTGCCTGATGTTCCATGCCGCACAGTGTTTGATAAGTGATTGAATGATTCTGCTTGGAAACAGATCCAGACCAGTTTAGCTCCACCGGCAGCAGATCCTGCCGGCTACTGGCGCGATTGCAGATTAAACCATGAAAAATGTACTCCATCACAGATCAATTTTCTTCAAGGTGATCCCACATTTGAGGAATTACTTTGAATCTTAAGATTTCATAGCATTTCAGAAACACATTAACCAACTTTGTACTGCTTGTTATGATTTGTAATTTTCTTTCAAACAGGATTCAGGAATCAAATGCTGAATGCAGTAAAACAGTTCTCTTTGTCTGAACAAAACGGATTGTTTATAAATTCGTGTTTTGCGCACTGCCAATCCGAGAGGCAGGATACATGGTTTGCTGATGATTCTCCAGTTATTGGAAAGAAGGTGAGCCTCTGATGCAACATAGTATATCAAGTTCTCCCCCAATCATAAAAATCAAGAGATCTGAAATTTCAAACTCTAATGTTTATGTGTGACCGATGATATGCAGGCAATCGCCATAGCAGTTGGAGATTGGTATTTCGACCGAACAAGCGTGAAGATCATAGATTGTCCCTACCCATGTGACAGTTCTTGCCACAATCTGAATTTCGAAAAAGCTTAGTTTTCCCTTTCGATAAACGAAATAGCTTTATAGTTCTATAGTCCGATTGAAAATTGGTATAGAAGACCATAAAGCAGAAATCTGCTGAGAAGTGCAATTGCTATCAGCAAGCATTTCGCAATTGATGTAATGTTTTTCGTGTAAGTTCTTCGTATCTTTGATTGTGTCTCGAATAAACTCGGTTCATTAGCAAATTCGTAGTTGAAGAAGGTAGGGAGAAGCCACTTCTGTAAGGAGTTTGTAATAGATTTTGTGTAAATTTTGGTTCTGGATTTTATGCAAGGGGTTAGCAATTCTTCATTGCAGCCATTCGATTTATGTTATGATTCATGAAATTCAACGGAAAAAAAAAAATAGAAAGATTATAAGAGTACCACTAGATTAAAAGCTAGTTAAAATCAAATCTTTGAGTAGACTGCTTTCACCTACTAGGTCGACCAAATCTTTCACATGATGGGTATAAAGAAACTATCCCCGAGTAAAAAATATCAATCAAAACTAAAGATTGTTGGTACTTGGCAGCTATGGGTTAGATCAACATGCCCTCTTGCAGAGTCGGCCTTGAGGGTATGCAAAAGGTGCTATTGCACAGGGCCTCCTTATTCAGAAGGGCCTCCAAAATTTCTTTACATGTACACATATACATATAAATATATTAAATGTGCAAGAGAATGTCAAACTTATCTGCAAGCGGTAGTACTTTAGACTTCCTACCCTTTCACCGAGGAGCGGGGTTCCATTCCCTATGGTTTTGCTTTTGAATTTCTACTTTTTGCATATTATACTTATTGAGCAAACAAATTTACACAAAAACATTCAACTTGTTTTGAACTCAAGACTTTTTGAAGATAGAAAACACTATTATAAAACAAATTATTTTTGGTTCACTACTTTGTAATATTTATAAAATTGAAAGTTAAGAAATAATAATAAAAACAAAAAATAAACAGTTAGAAAATGAAGGGCCTCGTCTAAATTTTGCACAGGGCTCTTAAATTCTCAAGGCCGGCCCTGCCCTCTTGCGCTCAATCACTATCTTTGTAAATTAGAATAGTTTACAATACCGTCTTAAAAAAGATAAGAGTTAGTGATTTTTAGATGTTACTAGATCATTTAGGTTAGCCTCATCTCTTGCACCCTATCACCCTCCAAAAAGTAGTTTAGAATATCGCATTGTAAAAAATAAAGGATTGTAAATAATTTGATTGTCTTGATGATTTTTGTGTTTAACAACACCATTGTAGTAGGGCTGTATTTCCTTGGAGAACTAAGATTATTTTCCTCCGTATTACTATAATAAAAACGGTTTTTTAGCCAAAATGGTTTTTAAGATTTGTATAATTCATCACTTTGGTTCTTGAGATTTGAAATCAATAGAAATGGTCCTTATGTTTGTCCACCATTAATCATTTTGGTTATTCTATAGAAAATTATATTAAATAATGACCAAAATGACAAAAATATCCTCAATTTAATAAACAATAGGCCAAATGATTTGACAAAAATTGAAAGTATTTTTATCATTTTAGTCTTATTTAATTGATGGTGATTTTCCATAGGAGGATCAAAATTATTGATGGTGGACAAACTCATAGACTACTTCTATTAATTTCAAATCTCATGGATCAAAATGAGAAGTTATGCAAATCTCAAGAATTATTATAACTAAAAGGCCAATAAAAGTATTGCGTAAGAGGAATAACACAACCTCATAATTACACACTTCTCTCTACTAATTGCCGCACCCCCGCTCGCTTTGTTAGATAAACTGGCCACAACAAGCCAAATTAATGTATCATCTGCCTTAGAGTTCTAGACAGGAGAATATTCTATTATCTATATTGCTGAGTCTATGCATGGCAATATGGCATATAAACATCCAAAACTGGTAAATGTTTATAGTTTCCCAAACAAATAAATAAATAAATAATCTCCTTAATTAACCACATTTTAAAAATATGATAGTGATTTTTCTTTTCCCTTTCTGTGATAACCTTGCAACTTGTTCTTCTATTATTAAGCTTCCCTTGACCTTAGCAATGTCTCAATTCAGAATATCCTGCTGGGAAAATGAATATCAAAACCCTACGAGAAGAGGCTTGTAATCTCAATGCCTCAATCATATATATGATGTAAACTTATATGGTTATATAATTAAAACACAAAATAAAGAGTTGGCTGACCTGATCATGAAACGGTAGGCATTGGAGACCAAGCGAGGAGGATGTAGGTTGAGGCAACACCAGAATCTTCTACAAAGCACCTAGCTATATACAATTACTTTAAGGGAAGCGTTTGTGGTGTGTCTAGGGTTTGTAGGGATCTTAGTATTTATATTGGTTAAGGCATAAAGGTTATGTTCATAAAGGAATCCCAAATCCCATTTTCAGCCTATCAGTTAGGTATCATAATCACATATAATTAGTCAAAGACTCCATCAATCTTGCTTGTATTAACCTCATATAAGATTGATGTCTTAGGAGATCAAATCACAATATCTACATTAATATCCAATATTACATTCGTATTGTATCTTGTAGACCATTTAAGGTTGATTTATATTGGAATAAATCCAACATTCTCTCACTGGTCTACAAATATAATATTTATGTTTATACTTGAGATTGGAAATTAATTTCACTTTAATGGCCATGTAGTTGTGAAAATATCCTATCCTTGATACAAGTTTATGTCAAATAAGTCTTTCAATATGGAACTAATAAGGTTGTAAGGTTAACACAACCCATAACCTTCAGTCTTTCAACATGGAACTAATAAGGTTGTAAGGTAAACACAACCCATAACCTTCATAATCACACATGCTAAAATCCTCATCACATGAAACACCATCAAATTATGATTACATAGATTAGCTTTAATTACTTGAATGTGTCTCAACTTTTATCATCTTAGGTCATCCTTAATGTAAACTTTTATTGCAGTTGCAAGCAAAACTTCATAAAACATAATTATTCCACACCTACGAGCAAGATGAATTAACATGTTTTTGACATTGGTTCATATACTATATCAGTTACTTTCGTGAGAAAGTTTTCAACACTTATGGGCAAGACAAAAAAAACCCTCACAACTAATACAACATATAAATCATGTCATGCCATTTTAAGTCGAACCAAAAGAATTAATCCACACCTACAAGTAAGAAGATTAAGCCTTCCATTATGATTTAAAATACAATTTGATTAACTTGATATTAGATATATAGTCATTTGATAATTGACCAACACATAAAAATGTGACCCAATGAATCCAATAGGAGGTTAGATTGAATACATGGATTCAAAAATCATACATACCTTATAGGTCATCTGCAAATGTAAGGCTAAAATGAAACTCAAGGTCCCACTGATCTGCAACATCGTCACTTAATTTACAAATTAATACTTAAATCATACTTTTAAAATATGCTTGCGGGAACACCCTTACTTAGGCAATTATTGTATTTCACTACAAAATTGTCTTTCTTTAACCTTTCTTTAACCTTTCTTTAACATATTAAATAGCATAATCTCAATGAAAAGTAAAAACTAAGACATTCACCATTGTTTATTCAAAATCAGGCATTCAACAACCATCTTGTTTGTATTAATAATTATATTTATGCTAAGTCCCCATGAGCCTCAAAATGTTTTGTAAAGATTAACAAATAATCAATCAAGGCATCCAAATGATTGCAAACATGAAAAATATACACTTACACCAAGTACTCATTCATGTAACCAAATGTTCATGGAAGATAGAATAACACTTTAATAGATTTATGCAAGTCCACTTAATGCTCAAAACTTTAGAACAACTCCCACTATGCTTTTAGAGTTTATACACTTGTTACAAATAAGTTAATGAGTGAAGCCCAATTTTCTTTCACTAATTTTCCCTCTTGGGCAAACACTCATTAGTTCATTCTTTCAAAGATATACCTAAATAAAATTACTTCATATTTTAGACATAATAGAATAGATACCAAAGCCAACACAAAGTTGTCAAACATAATTTCAGCAATAAGTTACACTTTAGAATTTACCATAAACAATTAATAAGCTTGGTCACTACCAAAATTATATAGATCAAACTAGACATACTAATCTTCATAAAATAAAAATATAGAGTCGTTTTAGATGAAAATAGTAGTCTAAAGTGACTTCTCAAAAAACCAACACAATCTGTCAGCAAAACTGTCATTACGAGCATTAGACATGCAAAAAATTACGAAAATTTTTAGAAACTTATTAGACATGCAATGTAGAACATATAAAAAATTCAGGTCATTTGGTGACCATTAGACTTGTCATTCATCCAATTTTAGTCAAGACATGCAATCTGCCAGAAATAGTTATATGCATCTATCATGAATCTATGCATCCATAACAAATTCAATTTTATTTCATTTCAATTTCGATATTCAAAGGAAGTTGTAGTAGTCAAATTTTATCCTCTAAACCGATATCATAGTTCAAATTGAAAAGATTTACAAGCATAATACTTAAACAATGCGTACCTTTAGCAATTCTTCATTAACCTTCATGGGCCCAATAGTTTGCATCAACAAGTCTCATGAAGAGACAAAAATACATAATGATGCAACTAATTTCATGCCTTAAACCACAACCTATAATGGGGCTCATAGTGGAAATATTTGTAATTGAAGACATGAAACTTAATCACAATAAAACTTCATGAAACTAGATTAATTTACACCTACGGGCAAGCAAATTATTCTAGTACTGGATTATATGTCACAAAAGTTAACTTCGTGAAAACCCTTCAACACCTACGGGTAAGATGAAGCTTCCATAGACTCCTATGAAATAAAATCCATATTATGCCATCTTAATTAAAACAAAAGAAACAATCCACATCTAGATTATCCCTTGTATTCTAATTAAGATGCAATGTTGATCGAATTGACTTAAAACCATAGTCCCAACATCAACTAAGCCGCTACGGCTTTCTTAGTTGACAAGACATTGATCAACTCCAGCCTGAAACAATACAAATGTCACATGGATTAGTTAGTTGTAAGTGATAAAATTATGACAACATGATTCAAGCTTCGAGTCTTGCCAACAAATGGTATTATGAAAAATCTAGCTTTAAGTGTTTGTCTTTCCTTGTCAAATATTGTTATTGAACCATCACATATGCTCAATCTAGCTTTAGAATATACTCAAATTATGGGTTGTTGCTGCTGAAGTAAATGTTTGAGAAGTGGCACATTTCAACTCAAAGGTGTGTTCATACATGTGCATTTCATATCTTTATTTGTGTTGCATTATGACTAGTTTGATTGTCTACCCAGTTTAGGGCGCTGGCTTCCAGCTGTCTAGGCACACAAATTAAGATAGCTCACATGAGCTTTCTGACACCTTTTTTTATGGTAGTCAATTTTTGGCCATTGATCTGGCTAGATCTCTTTTGTAGCTAACAAGTGTCCTTGGGACAAGTGGGCTGATGAAAATTCTGATTTCCTTGGGTATATTTTTGTTCCCTGGGTTTCAAATTTGTTCTTGGGGGGTTTAGAACTTAGTTTTAGAGTGAGAGTTTCTTTAAAGGCTTGAAACTTGCATCTTCTCCATTTATGAACCTTAACTGCCAAACCTTCCTCATGCATTAAACACTCAAACATTGTCTATTAGGGTTGCATTGTTTTAAGGTTTTGCATTTATGTCTTGGTCTGATTTTAAGCTTTAAATTCATTTTTAGACCAAGCTTTTGAATTTAAGTTAGATTCTTCCTTTAACAGTTTGACTAAAGAACCTGATTGGTCAGTTGAATCCAAATCTGTTGTGCATATAATAAAATCATATCACATCATTGATCGTGTTAATCTCGATACCATAAGGTGATAAGCTCAGAAGGAGCTACCACTTTGTGAAAACCGAAGGAGTTCATCTCGTGTAAGGTAAGGTTGCACAAAGGTAAAGCTACTCCTTAGGTAGGGATCTAGGAATTGAGCTTGTGTGATCTTTGTATGAACCTTTGTTTACACTAGTGGATTGGACTCAGTGGAGAGTCCCTGATTTTTTAACCCAATGGTGTGTTACACCCACCCCCAATTTAATTTGTATTTTCACTAAGTGTGAGGTTATCTTGCTTTTAAAATTATTTTGGGTCTTAAATGGTGAGCCCAAGGGCCCACCCCTAATTTTGTCCCCCGAGCCTTTCACATCTCTTCTCTCAGTGCCCTTTTCCTTTTCTCCTCACTCCCTCGTGCTTCCCTCTCTTTGTTCTCTCTCTTCCTCGAGCTCCCATACACACACACACACACACACACACACACACACACACACACACACACACACACACACCAAC
>JADOBS010301135.1:0-11601 GCA_015708375.1 Cydonia oblonga
AACAAAAAAAAAAAAAAAAAAAGCTTTAGCAACAATAAGATAAAGGTAGTGCTATCAACACACTTACTTTTTACTTCTACACACTTCTCTCAATGTTTGGCCGTTGGACTAAATAAGTTGAAGATCAATTACCAAAAAAATAATAAGGGTAAGAAAAGTAAAAAATGAGTGTGTGAATAGCACTATCTTAAGAAAATAATAAAAACCTATTACAAGAAATAGTATAAAAGAAAGTGATGGTCATAGTATGAGATATTAAGGGGAGAAAAACCTTGACCTAGCTAGGTAAGTGATGGTCATAGTATGAGATATTAAGGGGAGAAAAACCTTGACCTAGCTAGGTAATATTAGGTCTAGGGCACGTGTTAAGGTGAGATAATCGGTTAGGATTATGATAAATATAAGATTTGATTCTCTTTAATATAACTAAATAAAGTGATTCATATTCATACAACAAGATAATTTTGCTTGCCTAAGTTTTCATTAACCTCACTGTTGTGCTCCACTTTATGTAGAAAGTGCATAAAATCATACATAAATTAATTACCGACCAATTAACCACTATACAGATCGACTGCCACAATTTTTTTGCGCTTTTTAGTTTCTTTTTACTTTTCCAAGTAATTAAGTGGCATGTTACTTGCTCTCACTTATCAACATGATGTAAAGGAGTGACAATAATACAATAGAATTGGAGTGCATATAATTATTTTTTCTTGGATTTGATGCGTTGTGTTAGTGTTCTAATCTTTTTACATCCACATATGTAACAAAATATAAAAGAGATCCTTACAAGTGTATAATGTTTACCTGGTTGCATACAGGATTTTACCATGTAATCTAATAGTGTTCATCAGCATCTTAAAACTGAATTGGATATGTTTATTTATTTTTATTTAGTGTCGTATTTTCAGGCATTCAGGAGAATTTTTTTCCCCTTATCCGTAAAAGATCTATTTTTATTTAGAAGTACGTAGTATGCAAATTCACTTCAATGGGGAAGGTAGTTTAGATCACTTATTTAAGCCGCCAACAAATTAGGCAAAAATAGAATGCTTTTGTTCACTTTGAGGTAAATTAATAATTGCTGAAAAGTATTATAGCTAGGGTGGACGAAATGGGATTGCCACTAAGAAAGTGGATTAACGTTTCTTAATCTTTGTCTTTCCCGATTAGTGGGCGATTACATCTCCTGCATGATATGGTTAATTAAAGGTAAAAATCCTTCAAAGAATCTTGCACAACTTTAATAATTCGAGGTTTTGAGATTCTTTTTTTATGATGGAGGGACCAATTTGCAAGTGGTGACAGTTCCCAATTTGAATGTTATAAAATCATAATGTTATTGTTATTCATGTACATTAGTGATAACATTAAGGTGGGTATAAATATCAGGATATAAATTATGGTTCTTTGTTTCGTTTTCTCTCGCTCTCTTTTCTATTATTGTTGGGTATATTTTTGCTCATCAACTTATTAATTATCATTAGATTACCTTATGTTTCAAAATTTTGCCTTTTGTTCTGAGCTTACCAGTAGCTGACTTGAGAATTAGTAGGAGATTAAAGAAGATATATCCATGTGAATTACCATTATATAAGTTGGTGATGCTCACCAACCTATGAATTATTGTCAGATTACTTCAAGTTTCGAGATTCTGCCTCTTATTATTAGTTTATCAATAGCTGACTCGATGATTAGTAGAAGATAAATAAAGATATATACATGTGAATTAGCATTATATATGCGCTGTTGTCAGAGTACAGAAAAAACGTTGGTGTTCAATGATTGTCTTTCTATTTTGGCAAAGCTGGGAGTAGACGGGTTAGTTTTGAATTGGCAACTTAGCCCAAAGAGTGAAAAGGACAAGAGAACGATTTTCAAGTTAAAAACAAACCATTAATATGTATCAGGATTCAGGAAGAAAATAATGTAACAGATCAAGGAAAAAACAATGTAACTGATCAAGTGTAACTCAAGTTAGAAGCCCATAATTCTCGACCCAATGGTGATTCTACAGACCAGATGGTTTTCTTAGCCCAGAAAAACATGATTCGACTAAGTTCTAAAAGAAGAGGGGAGATTATATTCACAAATCCCAAATTACTTTCCCCACACTTTTTTAATTTTTTTAATATTTTTTTTTTATCAAGTGTTAGTGGTGTGTAGAAAATATTAAAAAATTAAAAGGGTGTGAGAGAAGTAATATAAGGTGTGTGAATATAATTTCTCAAAGAAGAAAGATTACTAAGGGATCAAACTTAGACATGGCTCGATTGAGTCGTAGTTGAATTAAAATTGTTAAGGATCAGAATGAGTTTTGATAAGATTCAAATTATTCTAGGAATCAAAACCTATCCTGATCAGATAAGAATGGATTAAGTTCATCAAGAGACTTGGTTCAGAATTCTAGTTCAAGTCAATGAAGCCGAGATCAGATAGAGATTGCGTTTCAGTTAAAGAGGGGATTGAGGAGATAATGCCAAGGATATCTAGGTAGGTGATGAGGAGGCATAGTAGCTCGTCGCTTGGTCATCACAAAATCTATCCCTATAAATAAAAGTAATTTTGGAACGTGAAAAGCCCCTTCAACTCAACAAGCAACTTAAAATGCTCTACACGAAACCTTGCTCTATATGAAATCCTCTCACACTCTTGAGAACATAATATTTATCCTAACCCTTTGTCATCATATATTCAGTTTAGATTGACAACATTGTGTTGGCAACTGACGATACGTTCAGTTTGGATTAATATTACTGAAGTCATAGAATCAGTCGATCGAGAAGTACCTTTAGTTAGAACTAATAGCACTACTTCAAGTTTGATTGGCTATTTATCCAAGTCCTAGCCGGCGATGAGTCTTTGATTCTTTTGTCAAATGATGTCGATGTTGCTTCTATGATTGAATACTCCCAGTGCACTTTAGAGGCAGTCAAACAGTTATACGACATTCACCATAAAGACACTCATCTCATTTGAGTATCCTTGTCTTCAGGTTCTAGAACCCTAGGCTTAGAATGTTCCTTCCTCAACAGTAGTTGCTAAGTACAAAAGCTAACAATGCATTCGACACCACACCGTCACATCTATTCTACTTGCTCGACTGAGCTTGGTCGCAAGTTGGCAAGCCTGCATTTACAAAAAAGACGTTAACTCATAGATAACTCCAATATAATCTGTGTAATTTTTAGAGTCAACAGTAACATAGTTACATAATGTTACAATGCACTTTCGTACAAGTTTTTAATTAGTAATATTTGCCTAAAATGTAAGCACGTCGTTCACAAAGTTAAAATTTTCATTATATGTACTTTCTACAGTGCTAATCCAATAAAGAGTTATCAGCATTATTTTTCAGCAAAATAAATCCGACGTAAAAGACATTTTCTTGAAGTTCTTTAGAGAAGAAATAAAAGTTAAAAATGAAAACTGCAATGCAGAGTCTATAAGAATGAAGTAGATGTATCTCCATGATTATCACCTCTCTCTGCCGCCCAGAAATTGCTGCCATGAGGATTGAATGTAATTGCAACTCAGAAATCACTCTCTTTCTCCTTTTTTATTTACCTTAAGGTTTTGGACCCTCATGTTGCTTCTTTAAAATGGATGAGTTTGGCTTTTTATCATGAAATGAGTGGTTTCATGGACACGGTAGTACTTTAATTTCTTATAATTTTTCTCTTGAGACAAATGATAATTTAGAATATATGTTCGAAACAAAATATGTGTGTACATAGAAACTAAAGATTCTAAGTAGATAAAACTAGAGATTCTGTGTATACAATAATCTATTTGCTTTAAAAGATGACGTATAAATTGGTATCGAATTTGCTATTTACGAAATTTATTTGTCTATTAGAATGTCAACTATAATGTGTATTTGTAGATCACTTTAGAATCTACTTGGATCCAAAATCATAGTTTCACTTTTTACATCAATTAGGAACTAAACGCAGATGTTATGAGATATCGGCTTCAAGTGGACAACCACATATATTTAATAATACTTGCAACATTCTTTGGATGTCCACCGGCCAATGATTGTTACTTCAAACCCAGTGGACAAAAACAAAGCGGAGAAAAGAGGTTACAATGTTTTATGAATCATCGATAAGGTGTTGGACACGGTAATTGTTGTCTCGCTAAAATTTTAACAGAAAAAACTCAACAAGATAAAATCATGGTCAAAGAAAAAGAGTACTACACGCTCAGTTCATTATTGCATGTTACCGGAGACTCCATTGAATTTCCTTTCACATTAAAGGAACATTTTTTGGGTTCACAAATTGTGTCGGTATTTGCATGTGGTCCAATATCCTAATGGATATGGTTTTGGGTTTCTACCCATGCATCCTATGTTCAAAACACCCCATCTTATAAATCAGTATAGCAGTTTCGAATCCTCTCCCTTCCCCCTAAAAATAATATAAAAAAATTTCTAATAAAAAGACAAATTATGTATTGGGCAAGAAAGACTTGTATATAAACACTTGATGAAATCTTATTAAAAATAAAAACAAAACCAAGGGAGCGGTTGCAATCATAAACGGTTGAAGTTTGGGTACATTACTAGGAATAACTTCTTGGGCAACGAAGGGGAAAACGTTGTGCAAAGGAAAAAATCGTCGCCAGAAACATTGGGCAGCGAAGAGAGCGTCACACAAATTCTGTCGCGCAAAGCTCGTGACGTTAGACATTGTGCGACAGAGGGAAATTGTTCATCGCGCAAATGAAGATTGTGCGACGGAACTGGTGGTCGTTGAGAGTACCGAGCGACGAACTGGGGTTCGACCCCCAAACTATTGCGCGATGGACATCATATTCGACCCACAAACTGCTGCGCGACAGATATAGAGGCTGTTGCAGTAAGATTTTCAAATTATTTTTTAAAATAATTTATTATTTATTTTTAAATTAGGTTTTTAAATAATATATTATTTACTTTTTTTTGTTTATTTTTAAATTAGTATTTTAAATGAATTTAATGAAATTAAAAATAGAAAATGTAAAGAAGAATATTGAATTAAAAAATTATTGTAAATGTACATAGAATGTAAAAAAGTATTTTTAAATTTGAAAACAATTTAAAACAAAACTAAGAAAAGTAGTCCTCGACGTTACAATCGCCGCCTGGTGGTGCTGTTGCTGTGTCAGGGGGCTAGGAGGTCGTAGCTGCTGTGGCGGGGGGCTAGGAGATCATTTCTGGATGTGGTTCAACGTCGGGAAAGCGAATGCCAGAGATTTGAAGTGCGCGACATATTTGGTTCATCAAATTATTTTGGGCCGCAATCTGAGACCGTTAGGCCACAATATGATACTGTTGGGCCACAATCTGCTCCTTCAAGCCTGCCACTTCATATGTTAGCGTTTGGACCTCTTCAGTTCTCTGCCTGGAGGATGAGGCAGACGGGTTCTGAAGGCGGGCTTTCCCAGGCCCTCAGTGAACATTCCTATACCGACGACCGAGGGTCTGATTAAGTGTGTCTGTCATGATCTGAAACCTAGCATCCTCAGGAGGAAACACTTCCTCGATCGGGGTCTCTAGGGGAAGTTGGGAAACCACCTCCTCTAGAACGATCTGGCCCTTATCCATCATGGTGTACTAGAAAAATGAAAAAAAATTAATTAATTTGAATGTACATGTAATTATTATTAATACTAAATGAATACCAAAAAATTGAAATAACTTACATGAAGCTGCTCCGTCAGCTCATCCCCGGGCCGAACGTACACCTCTTTGAACATTGAACATGTCAATTTCAGGAAACTTTGACCCTCCTGAAAAAATTTAACAAGTGTTAACATAGATTACCAAATGTGTAATAAAGAGTAAAAATATTGAAAACTTAAAATAAATATACGGTTACCTTACATCACTCCTCCAACCTATAAGAGAAAAGTCGTGAGCTTGATTGGTGTAGAAGTTACTTTTTCAACCGATTAATCGAGTTTGCCTTAACTTTTTTATGTTGAATTAAAAAAACATATTAGTTTAGATATTTATAACAAATGAATGAAAAAAAAAAAATTATTTAAAATTGTAAATTTTTTTTATTAATATTTTATTGAAATATATAGTATACATACCATGTATTTCTCGTTTTGAAAATGGCCGCATGGCCACTCCCATTCATCCCGACGGTCCACCAACTCTATAGGGCACCCAACTTCTAGAGCGACCTCCGGACCGTCATATAGCTCATAATGCTTGTTGAGGTCGTTCTTCCATTGAGTGAACCTCCCAGAGTAAAGGTCGTTGATGTATTGCAGTTGATCGGCATCGAGGTTGAAGAGCTCATAATGATGCTGCAAAACTCAACAAATAAATAGTGGTTAAAATTTATAATCTTTGTGTACTGTAATAAAAATTTAGTATTTGAGGTTGAAATTACTTACCGATAATTCATGAAGAAGGGTGTCCTTGAATTCTTGTGGGACAACTCTCCATGACTCCCACCTGAGGGGGGTAATGGCTCCTGATAACTGACCCAACGTCGGTGGCCAACGCACTGTGCTACTCCTTTGTTGCAGCCGCATGATGTCGAGGATCCCACGTAATGGTGATCTTCTCAGTCTTTGTGCAAGTGGTATGTGACGTCTTAAGGAGTCTGCAAGGGCTCCTGGTTTTTTTTTTACCTACCAAATAAACAAAGTAAACATTAGATGATATCTAGTACCGAAAATTCAAAAGAACCTCCCCTAAAACTATAACATTTCCTAAAACCTGCACACAATATAATATCAAAAACAACACATCCATCCAACAATTCAAGCAGTTTATACCATTTGGAGACGTTAAAACAAAATTTACATCTTGTTGATATGACTTCAATTTACTCAGTGCTACTTAACAATAATTAATATAGGTCAAAAGTAGAATTCAAATTAACTAGCTAGCATGCATGTTATTCTTTGCAGAAAAGGGATCATCTTATTGTTGACAAAGAAAGACGTAAAGCTGGTTGATTGCTATTTAGCTTAGCATATTCAGAAGAATATAACAATCTTTTGCAGCTACATATCAAATTGTTCAAACCAATAAAATCTACACCAATTTTTCTCTGTAAAATTAGTTAGAAAAATGGTTATATGTGTGTGTGTGTGTGCGCGCGCATGGGACTAATAGTTGAAAATAATACAAATATTCTAGTTGCAAGATAGCTTAAGACTGGAAAACATTTGTATCCATTAATGAAGACTATTATGAATTATTGTTTGCAGTCAATTTGCAAGCCAAACCTTGAGAAAATATTAGAAACCACATGTTCCACTCGTATATTTGTAAGGAACATAAAAATATGGTTGTGAATACAGATGAAACTAGAAGCAAGCTTATCAATGGACAAAGCAAGCTTACATGTCTGAGACCCCTTTCCATGGATAGAGGAAGCCTTACCAAACGGTTGAGCCTCCTTAGAACTCTGGGACCGTCGATAAGTTCGTCGGGCGCTTAGGATAGGATGCGTCACTGAAGAAGTCGATGACGCAAAAGCAGTAGGCACCGTTGGTCCCAAACACGTGACCGAAGGGACACCCGTCGTGCCCATATCAGGTGTGGAGGTGGTAGCAGCATTACCTCTTGGAGAAGGTGTCTGACTGGCCCTCCTAGCTGCCCGCCGGTTTGATATTAAGTTTGACATCTACAAAAACAATCATGAATTTGTTTAGATATCATCTTAGTATATGCATTTCATTTCACATATATAAGGTGAATCAAAACATGAGATACGAACAAAATTGAGTACTGCAAGGAACATGTTTTTTCATAAAAACAAACAAACAAATTGACCCATCTACAATAATCTTGAAGTGCATGCCATTACAAAGTTAAAACCAACATATTATCAAATCAATAATCTTCAAACACTTTTGGGCATACAACATTTTTATGCACTGAAGAAGATCACTTATAGATGCGATGAAGAACTCAGAGAAAGAGAAAATGGAAGAATCTTATTGCAATCTTTCTAAAAAATCTCAAAGTTGGTTACAAAGAATATTCTCACCACTATTTATACTAGATACAAAGCTTAATGACTAAGCAATCCTTATAACCACCCAACTCTCTAGATTATGACACATGTAATACATCGACCAATGACCCATGTAATCATCTAAAACCTTCCATATCACTCAATACCTTGGTGCGAATTTGAATAAAAATAAATGGAAAGAGTATGAGGACATGAACTTATATATCATTTATTTGATTAAGAGGCAAAGAATGAAATTATGAAATTAAGTGTTGAACCCTCAACCATGAGCAAATTACATTTGTGAGGAGGAAAATGCTATTTAGCCCAACAAGTAATAACCATTAGAGATTCTAAATTTAAATCTCACGATTGACAATCGTACAATTAAAGGTATCAGAGAATCCGAATAACTAGCAAAATGCCATTGTCATAGTCATGATTGATCCCTAAGAACATCTGCTATGGATTTTAGGTAGCTGATCACAAGGCATATCTTATTAACTTCTATACGTCTACATATGTTATGCTAACAAGATCCCAAGTTAGGTAAATATATATTCGAGCACTAAATATATTAATGGCTACCTACATGTACAAACTATGGATTTTGAAAGATAACTATGAGAAGAAACTTACAAAAAGTCTATGCGATAAGGTTTCTTTTTAGTGCATGAGTGTGCTAGGAACCTGAAGACTTAAATATATGAAAGGAGACTAAACGAAGAACTAAAATGGATGATGTTCATAATCCAACCAAAAACAGTTGACAACTAATATTAGATTGACCAAATTCAAAGGAAACTAGGTAGCGTTATAAATGTCAAACTTCTTTTCAAACATACAACACATGAAAAATTGAAAATCATCTAGGAAAGAGTTGGCATTGAATTGTTTGCAACAAAAATTGCACACCACCAAATCAATCCATACAATATTGCATCGGTTTAGCATCAAATCCTTTCATGATAAACACATAACAAGCATAACCACATGATTATAAGTTACAACCGAAGACAGACATCAACTTCATTCACGTTTGTATTTTGACACCAAAATCATTCAATCACCAGCCACCAGTTGACGACTCAATTCAACACATTATGTTGAAATGATAAAACAATGTCTACTAAAAAAAGTCCAAAGTTTGTAGTTCTATCTAACTTGAACCCTAATTTTACCACAAGCACAACATAAAATTCAAGACACCCATCATTGAAGATTTTAGTAACTGACAATGATATTGACAAACAACAAACATCTACTAAGATTTTATCAACTGACAATAATATTGACAAATAAGAAGCCACAACATACAATTCAATCACATAAACCCAAAACAACATGGTTCAAATCCAAACTCTACAAATCTCAAAATAAAATTGACAAAGTAATTGCAAGAAATAAACGTTTCAATCAACACTTGAATATAATTTTATAGGTTGGCTTACAACCTGGGATGAATGTATAGCTACATGCACAGAGATTTAACCCAGGATTGCCAATTCAAACCCAATTCCAACCCTAAATCCCTAACCCTAGGATTCCCAATTCCCTAAATCCTTAAATCCCAACCCAATTTTAATCCAATTTGAACCCTAAATCCCTAAATCCCTTAATTCCAACCCAATTTTAACCCCAAATCCCTAAATCCTTAAATGTTGTAATTAGAACAATTCAATATAAAGTTAACCCTAAATCCCTAAATGTTGTAAGTACTGGGTGCTTACCTAGTAATGTTGCGGTGACGGGGAGAGGATGTGGCGTTGGAGTGCGGCGGATAGGTAGATTGTCAGAGAGACAAAGAAACAGAGAGAGTGCGAGAGAGGGAGAGATGAGCTTGAGGTAGTGAATCTGAGATAGAGAAAGTGCGACAGAGGGAGAGAGAAGCTTGAGAGAATCAAGCGAGAGAGGGAGAAATGAGCTTGACGGAATCAGACAGAATCGAGAGAGAGATTGAGTGAGTTTGAAAGGGAGAGAGAAAGTTAAGGTGCAGAATTAAAAACGAGCCCAACTTTGGCAAAAAAAATCAAATTTTTATATGTATGCGCGACGTGGGTGTAGAAACTTTCGTCGTGTCACCAGTTTAAAGAAAAAAAAACGAATTTTAAAATATTTGTGCGACAAAGATTTATAAAACGTTGTCGCGCAATTATGTAAATTTAATTTACTTTTTGGTTTAATAAATATATATTTTTCAATTAATTTTGTTACAAATTTTAAATGAAACTTATGTATCCACTGTTTGTCCATTTCACATGCGAACAAATTTTTTTTTACAAGGGTTACAACAACTTCAATTATGACATGCCACCTTATGCCTTCGATATAGGTCCTATCTCATTCGAGAATGCACAGTTACGTGCTGCAATTTACGATTCCAACACATTAGAGTTTGAATGTGGGAAAATTTCGACAGCATCTCTTTGTAGTTCTTCAAGTGCACGACACAGATACAAAAAACTATGATGCACCAAAAGAACGCAAAGAGATGCTACCACATTTCCTACGTTCAAACTCTAATGCGTGAACTGCAAAATACAACATGTAAATGTGCAATCTCAAACTGTCCAAAATTTTGGGACAATTCAAGAATTAATTGGACCGCAGTCATGCTTTCGCATCCATTCGCAAAATCCAACAAATTCTTAAACGTGAAACTAAGCTTATATGAACATTGCAAACCATTTTTTTGTACATCCATCAAAAAATGATTGCATACAAATACATAAACTCACAACACCTATAAACTACATACAACACAATTTAAATGAATGGAAATTAAATAAGTTAGTTAAGAAAAATTATACCTCAAACTATGGGAAATTCCACCAAGGGAAGGTAGCTGCTGCAATTGTTTTGCAGCTTCTGCCTTCTTGCAATTTGGTTAAGTTTTTTTTACATTCATTTTAAGCAACTTTTTGTCAAACCACATACATATTCTATAAATAAGAACTTACTTCATTATACCATTTGCACTTATTTAATTAATATAGATCTTTATTAAAATGCATTAATTTTATTCATAATAAACATTAAGTACCTACTTAATCAAAAAATTTCATACTAAAAAACTTCAAATTCATATCAAATTATTCAAAAAGCAATAAAATTAAAATAAGAAGACCTATTCTACTCATCCGCCAGTACTTTTGGTTCTTGCTATAGTGCTGCAGCGCGTTCATTATCAAACTTCCACTCCTGAAATCTTGACTTGAACGCGTTGTCAATAACCTTCATCATATTTGGGTCACTTTTGTCAATATCCCAATAGGGCTGTTGACACACCCCGACCAAATCAAGGTGTGCTGGCCGTCACGTGAGGGTGACGTAGCCATATGCACAGTACGGGAGTATTTAAGATAATATGAAATCCGAATAATAAAAAAATAATTTGATAATCAACAAGTACTAAGTAGTAAGAGTAACGGAACACCAAGTGGCAATATCAGAGCATACTAGCCTAGTTCAGTCCAGAATTTAAACATTAAAGATAAGTAACACCCAGAGGTGTCATACATGAGTGATGTATGTCAGAACCACCCCAGCTTTCCTCTTGAGCCACCAACGAACGCTTGCCTAAAACCTGGAGGGGCGCAAAACAGAAAACGTGAGTGGGCAAAAA
>JADOBS010301136.1:0-11603 GCA_015708375.1 Cydonia oblonga
AAGCGTCTATCTCCTGTTAAAGTAATATTATACTGTTAGAATATGAAGTTGTAACTTATATCTAAAATTGAAGAATAGTGTTGTATTTGTATGTATATGCATAAGGGTTCCCAAGGTGCTTGAGACTAGCATGATGGTCAGTACATGAACGTACAGAATGCATATTCTTTTTCCCCGAGTAGCTTGTAGTATGTAGAAGTGTATTGCATTAGATAAGTTTTGAAATGACTTGTTTAATATGAATTCCCCTGAAAATGAAAGAATTTGTACCTTGCACAAGATGCATTCGTGAAATAAAATTGTCTGCACGTCCATGGAACACTTTACGCTCTTGTTCCCACCATTTTTCTTTCTCCTCGTCTGTGCCATTAATACCTTCACTGTTTATATTTTCCAGCAGAAGCTTCCATACTCTATCAGTCTCTTGATCAAGGTCAACTTTAGGTCGCTCTTTACGTTTCTTAATTGGATCAAAAGAACCATCAAATGGTACAACAGTGCCATCTCTTCTATAAAGAACCAGTGCGTTGTGCTCTTGATCTTGTGCCTTGTAAGAAGAGATGACATTATACCCATGATAGGCAAAACTGCTGCTATTTTCTCTATTAATGTCCAAACATTTGAAGTGCTCAGTAATAGCAGAAAGCAGTTGTTCAAATGGTACATGTGGAGGAACACCTGCGATTGATGATCAAGTAAAATTACCAAAGATGATTGGCGGAGTTGGAAACAACCTGCACGCGAAAACTAACATACCTGATGCTGTGGCGAAATATGGCTGGTTCTTATATATTACAAGACCTCGTTGTGAACTGGAAAGTGGATTTCTCTTTGTCCTCTTCCTTTTTGCGAGTGTTGCACCCACATCTGTGACTAGGGCATCGGTGCATGTCTGAGATCTGTCAAATTGATTCACTCTTTGACCATTGCCACCAGTGGGTGGTTGATTGGCAAGACAGGTTCTGTGCAGAATGTGCTCTGGTGTTCTGGTTAGTGAAGCCAAGTTGCGAACCCTTGTAGGGCAACTAGATCTTCTCTTTGTTGACCTCTCTGTCTGATACAAGGGCAGGAAACTGTGAACACCTTGTGGTCTATCCTGAGGGTTATTTCCTGCTTCTTCAAGTGCAGTTGAAACATTACCAGCATTTACTTGAGGACCAGGAGTCAAGCAGCCAGCTGCCGATGGTCTCCATATGTTTTCTGCCATATTCACACGATACGAGGTGCTTGGTATGGTAGAATTTTGCACCTTATCAGTCCTCTTCTTCTTGTATATGTACGGAAAATGCACCCATGACATCACATTGTAGTATGCCGGCAAATTATTATAGTTTGCCCCATATAAATTTCCGGTCCTAGGATCTTCTTGCTCAACAGCACTCGAATAATTTCTCTTTGATCTTTTTGCTTGTTCTTCTATTGTCAGAACCGTTGTTGTGCTGTGGGTGGAATCATTTGCACTTCGTTTGGATGATATAGTGTCCCGATCCAACATGGTTTGTGCAGTGTATCCACCACGAGTGCTCATTTGTCCTACTTCTGCAGCCTCCTTTTGGGAATCAACATTTGTAGTAGAACCTCTCGTTTGTTGTGGTGTGCTTGGAGGTTGTTGGTCCGGCAATGACAAGTAATGTTTCAGCATTCTGCTTGTAGAACGGATGAGATCTTGGGCTATGCCTGCTTGGGTGTTATCTGCCACCAATTCAACTTCGTTTCTGTGTGGTGCGGTTGAATTTGTTTGAACTCCATTGGTGCCAACATTCATCTCCTGTGATTGTGAACCCACATGTAAAGACTTGCTTGAGGAACTTCTATCTCTTGGTTCTTCTGCATCAAAATTTAAAGCCTTTCTGCATGATCTCTTCGTAGGCTGCAGATTATTTGAATCAATATGCTCTGTAGATTCCTGCGGTGGAGGAGTTGTGCTTTTGTCGAGTGTACTCTTGCGCACATACTTTCTTTTGGGTTTTGGATTTTCCATAGAACCAGAAGGCTGTGTGTTTCTTTTTGGCTTGCCTTCTATAATCACCTTCGGCCTGTGCTTTCTCCTTCTTTGTTTCGGTTGTGGTGTCTTGTTCAAGTCAATACTGATGTTCACCCCCTTGTCAGGGTTGCAATGTTCCTGGAGCTGCGTGGAGAAAGTAGCTTGTGATGAATCCACAGCAGATTTTTCTATATCTTTATTGTTTTCCAGATCAATGATATTCATTGTCGCAGAATTAGCATCCCATTGCTCTTCTATCTCCTGGCCTCGTCCATCGTCAGCATTGGAGCTTGGAATTCGATACATTTGTTCACTGTCTACTCTCATGGACTTATCCGGTGTTATAGGTGCAAATTGGCCATTTGTAGTCGGAGGTGGAATATTCAGATCATAAGGATGGTTGTCAGGGAATGAAAATTCATCTGCATGGAAGAAATATCGGTTCATCTACTGATCAAAGAGGTGACAAAAACAAACTACAAACTTTGTTGTTGATTTGTATAGTTGCACTTAAAATTAACATAAGTCGACATCTTGTAAAAAACTGGTAGTAATCATGGAGAATTTGCTCCCCACAATAAAATTCTTACCGAAAATCAGAAATTCATACGACACATCAATACACAACTCAATTATTGCAGTCAGAATATATGACAAATGAGGTGTGTGAGAACCGTCTCATTACTTGTTCTATCATGCATGGTGCAAGTATTTAGCAGTCATTACTATCTTCTAGATATCGTATTCCTGAACACTCTGCCCTTTATGTAGCCTGCTATCAGTATTTTCATTTCGAATGTTTTTACTTGTTCTGACAACTATCACATTCATGCTGTTTGTAGACACTTCCCGAAACTATCCACGCTAAGGCGGCTCTCCAGCCCTTAAATTCGGTGACTGCCGAGTTTACTTGTACGGTAACTATGTTCTTCACTTCTCAATAGACCGATGAATTTATTTAAAATGCTTTGCTTGTTGTGTAAGCTAGTAAAAATTAGAGTTCATAGCAAAAATCAAGTATAAAGCTATATGGGACTCAACTTGCAACCAGGCGAGTCCCCTTTGCGTGTGCATCTTCTCTCCTCACGTGAGAGAAAAAAGTAGTATTCATGTAAGTCTCTCTCCATTTATTGGTCACTAAGCAACTCTATGAAAAGTTATGGTCTACTTTAGTGTGTTTTTATCTCTCATCACGTGACAAGACAAAAGGAGAGAGATAGACGTCCTATAGGCTGCGGCGAGTGGTGCCGCATAGAGAAGTTCGTATGCAAGAATTTCTCCTAATAAAAATGAAAGCACGTGCGTCCAGCCGTCGATCGTTTGGCTAGACGCATGTGGGTCCAAACGTACAGACTCACATGGGTCTGTGGGTCCAGGTACATGTGGGTCCGCACATGTGCTGGTATTTGTCTAGTAAATATGGTACAAATAACAATTAAAAACTCTATTGGTTACACTTACGCTGAGTATCTCCCAGCACTGCACTACCGCTCCCATCATTTGCAGAGGCCACCGCGAGGATCATGAGCTCTTTGCAAGGGACATCTCTCCACTGTGCCACGCGGCGGAAATAAGCGTCCGTTGAAGTTTCAACGCCGCTGCCGGCTCCAACTCCAGCTCCATGGTAAACAAATCCGCTCTCTTCCGCCGGATCCGGATCCAAGTCTATAACTAATCTATTCTCTTGAATTTCTTCTACCCCCAATGGTGTCGAGGACGTCGAAATTTCCGGCCGCAATTTGGTCTCCGGTCTGGGGAGAACAGGCCTGTAAGGAGTTGGTGGCATCCAACAGCAAGAACTTTGATCTCCTCCCTGTTCACCCATACCGATCCCTCTGCCTTCAGAGTGATCCACCCACCTGTTAAGTTCTTAGATTTCTCCTCACTCACTCAATTCAGTTCCCCCAAGGTGGATTTTCGATTTCGATCCCTTGAAATCAAGAATTCTTCATCCTTCTCTTCCCCATTTTATTGAATCACCTGCCACAGAGAAACAAAACCGCAAAATTTGAGAATTTCCAGCTGAAAAAAAACCCAGCTTTGAGCTAAGAACACAACAAAACATGAGACTTTACCCAGCTCACCATAAACATTACACCCAGCATCATCTGGTTGATAAAATTCAGATCTCTCAATCACCGAAAATTTTCAGTTTAATTAAATAAGATGGGAAAAACAGAAATCTCCACGGATAATGCCACTTTATTCTCTGCCGTTTGGTAGAATTTATTGCACAGAGAGATAAAAATATTGGCAAAATCCGAGAGGATTTATAGAGCTACCCAAATTTGAGTGACTGCCCAGATCTCATTCAACCCTCGGAAAGAATCAAAAATGGTGAAAAGCTAATCAGGAAGGGAGTGAGAGAAATGTGAACAGAAAAGAAAGAAGCCAAACTACACAAAGTCCCGTAGAGCTGTTAGATATAACTGATGACTCCCTTTCCCGGTAAACGATTTGATATTATATAGAAAACTAATTAACAAAGATTTTATAATGTACTCACACAGCCATGCATTCACGACATGAACGATTAAGTATCAGAGTCACTTAAAATAGGTATTGTTTTTATCTTTTAAGTAAGTTAAATTTGAGACATTTTCCGATTGAATGGAGACGAAAACATTGTTTTATAAAAACATATATAATTTTCGTTATTCAGGTGAATCGAACTTGAGCCTGAATGACTTTAGTACAAGCGATAATGAGACATGGGATTGAACGTAAGACCACGAATGTAGTGATAAATGCTTTATATTACTTAAGTTGCAAGTCCTCTGCTTTCCGCGTAACAGTTTAGGGTAGGAAATGGAAAATGTAATTCGTACGTATGGGAGTAGTGTAATTGCTGGATACTTTCAGGGGTAAATATGTGAATTTGTTTTAGCCCCACGACCACGGCGTGTAAAGCTCAACCCCTGACTGATACACGTGATCAAACAGAAAATCAAAGAGGTTTTACTGGGAAAAGGATCCGGCAGAAAATCAAAGAGGTTTAACCGGGAAAAGGATCATCGATCTTGCAATCGTTTATCGTACATCATACGATCAATTATTGAGTACTATTTATATTTAATTTTAAATTTTAAATTTTGAAATAATTTCTTATCTCATAATGCACGATGAACTGTCACAATTACAGAATTCTTAAGATCTTAGGAAAATGATCCTTATATTCGGTGAGGATCCGTTTTACTGGCCAAGGTTGGCACGTGCAGGCGTGGCCAAAGTCAATAACGGGTCCGGCTTAGCACGAATACGGCGTCGTTCGGTTGAAATTGAGCGATTATTACGATGCTAATAGGTGGTGTACTTTTGGTTTATTTTTCGCCCCTAAGCGTCACGGCAAATCCCAGCTAACGGAGCCATCGGTTACGGCGTTAGTGGTCCCCTCATTGGATGAGGAAATGGGGCACAATTTTCTAGGTGGAAGTTTTAGGTGTTGATTGAAATTGGCGCGCATGTGGCATTGATTCATGATGGTCATTTCATGGTGGGTCATTTTATGTGGTGATATATAATCTTGATTAGTGCTAATTCTTCTGCTTAATATTGATGATAATTCATGATTTATCAAGGATTAGTTAACCTACTATACTATAGGGCTACCCTATTTTGAATTAGCATGCTCATGCATTTTTTGTAAGTAATTGTGTCAGAGTTTGTTTCCGTAACGATTTGCCGTACAGATCATAGCGAAATTTAAGGTCGATGAAAACTTAAATGGGTCCTACATGATCGATAGATTTCAACAACTTTTTAACAGATAAAAGTCAAACATATGTATTGTTTTCATTTCACCTGTCTCTTATGATGATTGGAAGACTGTTCTGTTCTTTTTTCTATGATAAATAAATTAAATAATCATATGCGTCTTTTGTTCAAAAATTTATTATATTTCGAACGCGCGCCGCCTTTTCTCAGAGACTAACTTTATTTAGTGTGTCTGCTTTTTCACTCACACAAATGAAAAGTCAATTGCTTTCAACCACATTAACTATCAACATATTATTGGGATCTTCAAACCTAATACATCTTCATAAGCACTATCACATCACATAGAAGCACACATACACGCACATATATATATATATATATATATATATATATATCAGGTGGTTTGTGTTTATAAAATTTTTGAATTAAGTCACACAATAATTCAGTAATAATAATTAAGTATTGAACTTATTATTATTATTATTATTTTAACAAACGATATTATCTATATTAAGAGGTGGAAAATGGGTTAAGTTTCATAATGGATTATAGTAACACGATTCAAATTAACATTTGACGAGAATCGAACATAAAACCTCTTAGTTATTAGTAAAAAAAAATACGTATATGAGCTGAATTTTAAACTTATGGCATGTATCAATTTGTTTTAGAAACTACTTTTAAGTGGTAATTAACTTGAATACAATTTTTTGGATTTGGCAATTGTATTAAAAATAACAAAAGATTTTTGGTTGGTTTTTTATTTAATTGGAAAAGAATTTCTTTTATTTCTTTTTGTTTGGATGAGGAAGGGATAGGGTTTGGTAGCTAAGATCCAAAAACCCTTAATTATATCGAAACCGAAATTTAAGGGTGATGATCTCATGCCCGTTTCTCGCTCTACTTTCTCACTCCTCCTTGCTTTGCTTGACCGTACACGCAAATGTGTCGGTCACCGCTCGTGACTCACGGCTCGAAAGCCATTTCAAAGAATCTTATCTCCCTCTTTTCGCGTTTGCTTCTGACGTTTTCTGTTGCAAGACGCTTGTGACACTCACCCATGGCACCACCTTCTGTTCCTGCTACATGCCTCATTTCGTGACACCTGTCTAAGGGCTGCCAGGTCAGTTCACTTCATTTTTCTGACCCAAGCGATATAAAGGGGATAGAGAAATCGAACTCCAGATCGGTCTGTAATAATGAATTAGTCGTAACCAATTCAGCTACAGACGGTCACGATCTTAAGATATCGATGTAGGAGGGAATATCAGTGGAGATGTTAAGTGTTTGTTTATTTTTTATTTTTCAATGGAACTGATTAAAATTTAAAATGAAATTTTATGGAATGTCAAACACTGCTACGAAATATAAGAGTTTTTTTTATTTTATATTTAACCGATATATTGAAGAAATTTGTCAACTTTAGACGAAATTTAAGAGTTTTTTCTGATATGGGGTGAAGTTTAAGCTTCATTCCTTTTTCATATATTTATGTGATTTGTTCGATACTTTTACAGAAATATCAACCATATCGTAGAAATTTTAAACACCACAAACGGTTTGCGCTTACATGTATTTTCTCAGTGTCATTTACGTTTTTCGTACTGAGTTTGGTTATATTAATTCTTGGTAGTTGACAACTTTAATTTGTAGTGCAATGCCCACGTACTAAAATGATGAGGATAAATATGAAGCTGAAAATTAGGGTTAGGGTTAGGGTTTGGTGTTTCTTTATTTTTTTCATTGAGGGGCAAGTGTCATCCATGCCGGCCGAACAAAAGCAGAAGTGGCATGCATTGGTTGCTTTAGTGCTTTGTGATTGTAAGGTTTTTGGGGGAAGCAAACAAAAATGAAGAGGCCCCCAAGAAAACGATCCAAACACTCATGGCCAAAACAGAAAATAAAATCTGCAACTTGGTTGGAGGATTCCCCTACTTTAAACCAGGGTTAGTGCTTAAATATCTGGTGTTTGCGTGGGGTTAGACAATTTAAGTGTGTGCACCATTTCATTGGTTTGGAATTCTTTTTGTTTGGTGGCTCAAAATTTTAGACTGCGATCGTTCTGACATGACGGTTACAATGATTGTTTGTATATACTCTGTCAACATAAATTACTAAACTAATGATTATTTGTATATACTATGTCCAACATAAATTACTAAACTAATTATCGTTAGCTCCATTGAAAATATGTATCGCCAACACTCGTCTTTACGTAAAACAAAATGGTTCATAGTTTATTGATTACGTCATTAATTGTGTTGGAACTTTTGTCGTCAATGCGGATTTGACATTAGATGTCCATGCAAATAGGACAACTTTAAATAAAAACAAAACTATTTGTGTCATATTTACTAATCTCGCATTGTAAATTGTATTTTTTTTAGAAAGTAAGATTCATGGTTTGTATTCCCTTCTCTTTTTCTCTTTTATAAAACTTCAATTTCTAGTTGTTTAATGTTATGTAAACACAATCCAATCCTTTTTTTCTCCATTATAACAAGAAGTAGTTTGAGTAACTCTGTTAGAATTTTGATCCCTTATTTTTTACTTGAAACTATTTTGGACAAAAGTTCAAATTGTTGCACAAAAAGATTGTTACTTCATAAATGCGTACCATTTTATTGGTTAGAAATCCTTCTTTTTCTTTGGTGGCACCAGATTTAGATCACAATAGTTTTAACATGACGATTATAATAATTGTTTGAATGTACACAATCAACACGAATCATTAACATAATTGTTGCCAGCAGAATTTAAAATATGTACCGTCAACACTTGTCTTTATAAAACAAAACTGTTTCTACCTTGCTGATTACGTTGCTCATTATGATTGTAAGGTTTTTGGGGGAAGCAAACAAAAATGAAGAGGCCCCAAGAAAGAGAAAATAAAATCTGCAACTTGGTTGGAGCCTTGGAGGTTCCCCTACTTTTTACTAGGGTTAGTGCTTAAATTTCTAGTACTGGTGTGGGGTTATACAATATAAATTTTTGTACCATTTCATTGGTTTGGAGTTCTTCTTTTTGTTTGGTGGCTTAAGATTTAGACTGCAGTGGTTTTAATATGACGATTACAATGATTGTTTGAATATACATCGTCAACATAAATTATTAAAATAATCGTCGTCAGCTTGATTGAAAATATGTATCATCAACATTCGCCTTTATATGAAACAAAATTATTCACGTAACTCATTGTGTTGGAACTTTTGTCAATGCGAAGATATTAGAGATTTGTCGTCAATGCGGGATTTGACATTGGATGTCCATGCAAGTAGGACGGCTTTAGATAAAAATAAAACTAATTGTATCATATACACATTGTATTTTTGCACAAAAGTAAGATTTATGTTTTGTATTCCCCTCTTCTTTTCCTCTCTTTTGTAAAACTTCAGATTCTAGTTGTTTAATTTTATGTAAAAATCCAATCATGTTTTTTTTTCTTCTCAATTATAACAAGAAATAGTTTGAGTAACTCTGATAGAATTTCATCCTTCTTTTTTTTTTTTTACGTAAAACCATTTTGAATAGAAGTTCAAATGGTGTTACACAAAAAGACCAACACTTCATAAATATGTGTACATTTCATTGGTTTGGAATCCTTCTTTCAGTTTGATGGCACTAGATTTAGGCCGTTGTCGTTCTGACATGACAGTTACAATGATTGTTTGAATATACACTACCAACACAAATCTTAAAAATAGTCATAGTCAACTCAATTTAAAATATGTATAGTCAACACTCATCTTTATATAAAACAAAAATTTCCGTACTTTACTGATTACGTCACTCATTGTGTCAAAACTTTTGTTTTCAATGCAAACACATTAGATACATATGCGGCAGCATAAAATATTATTGTTTGTTTATAGTACACGTACTTATAATTAGACACATCTTATACTAATGATATTATTTTCTTTTTAATTTAAAATTATACTTTATACCTGTTTTCTGTCAATATTAAAATGTTTGTGAAACCGCACATGCTCATCCAAATATTTGGGACTACTAAGGGTACAAGTTGGATTGAAAAATCATATCCCGATTTCAAAAGTTCTAAAATCTAAACATTATGGGAAAATTGGCTGGAAATCTAGATGTACCCAGAGGAAACTTTCGATCCAATTTTTTCTTTGCCAGACTTAATTCAATCTAAAAGTCATGATATATTCGAATTTTTTATGTTTATTTACTACACTTATTTTATATTGTAATGAATTTTTGTACTTTTATTATGTTCAATTTTATTTCTGTATATGTTTTGTTTCTTAACTTTAAATCTAAACATTCTGGAAAAAATTGGCTGGAAATTTAAACGTATATAAAGTAATATGTATTTTCACTGTCAAATGATGATTTGAGAGTGTAAAAGTTTCTAGGCATGCACTTTCATGTAAATTCACACATGCTGTAGGTAGGTATAGGGCACTGAAAAAAGGAGGTATCTAATCCGTTATCTAATAAATAGATTCTGACAAAAATTTGTTGGGCTTCTGTTGGGAGGATACTAAGAGAAAAATTATTGAGAATTGCTGAGGAAATAAACTTTTTATATATATTTTGCCACCTCGTCAATTTTTATGTCATATTGTATCAAAGATACGAGTTGATAGAGAATTTATTATGAGTTCTACTTTTATTAAAGATTTTTTTGCATTTCTCAATTTTATATATTTTGTTATTTTCATTGGAATTAAGAAAAATAAAAACTAATTAAAATAGATTGAACACTTTGAGTTTTAACGAAAATGACAAGATAAAAAATAAAGTGAATAGTACCAGGATTGACTTTTTAGTGTAAAAATATAGTTTTTTTCGTTAAAATAAATAGTACCGAGAGTTTTTCGTTAAAATTCTCTTAAGAAAACTCTTATTCTACTAAAACGGCAAATTAGTACGCGTAATTTTATTGAAATTATGTGTAGGTGCTTTAATTTGATGTGACGTGATTTAAGGTTTTTGATTAAACAATGATTGTAACTATGGTTGTTGTGAGTTCAGATGTTTGTTCATTTTCTTTTTTTATATCTATTATATTATTAAGGAAATGAAAATGTTTGGGAGACCAAGTTGCTGTGTCAAGACTCAAAGTATGAGAGATGGTTAAGCTTTCCACCAATAAATGTTAATACGTTATCAATTAGTGTTATAGTCTGGTAACACTTCTATTTTACTTGTAAGTCAAAAATCTCAAATTTGACTCACATGATAAAGATCATATATTATATTTATGTTAAGTTCAATAACTGGTTAATGGTTGACACAATGTGTGGCCTAGCCCAATCTTCTTTCTCCTTAAAGTAGAATATTGTTGTGTCGACACCAAGGAAGAAAATATCGATAATATCGACGAAATATCGCCGATATTATCGTTTTTTTTAAGCACCGATATTTTGTTACACATCCATTGCAATTTCATCCAAATATCGCAGTGTGAATCGGAGAAGAACGCCGGAGCTTCTACAGCTCCGGCCGACTGTAAAATAGCACCCTAGACTCCGATCTAGCTATCAAAATGAAATAGAAGACGAGAGGAACGTTTTTAGAACTTCCGTTTGCCGTGAAACGGTTGGAGGTGTTCGGAAATTTCCTCGACACTCACGGCCTCGCCGGAGCTGGGTGTGCTTCCACTGTCCTAGCTGCACGGAGAGAAAGGAAGAAGAGATAATAGAGAAGGATCGAGAGAGAGACTGAGGTCTCTGTGTGCGTGTGTGATGTCTGGGCTCCGAGATCTGTGTGTGTGTGTGTGGATTGTGGAAGAACCGGAGAAGGGAGAAGAGAGAAGGATCGAGAGAGAGACTGAGGTCTCTGTGTGCGTGTGTGATGTCTGGGCTCCGAGATCTCTGTGTGTGTGTGTGTGGACTGTGGAAGAACCGGAGAAGGGAGAAGGGAGAAGAGA
>JADOBS010301137.1:0-11605 GCA_015708375.1 Cydonia oblonga
CCCCAATTCATCATGGGCGCATGAGGTTCTTGGCCTTGACCAAAGGTGTTAATTGTTTTGTAGGTACAATTTTGTCCAAGAAAAAGAAGGCCAAAATTTCCATCCACAAATTGATGCTTTCATTGAGAGTTGAAATCCATACTCGTAGAAGACTCTCGCATAAAAAATAAAAAAAATAAAAAAAATAAAGGTTTTTTTCTCTATTTTCTAGTCCATTGGAATTTTTTCATACGTTCTTATTATTAGAATTTTTTTTACTTGCAAAGATTCTTTGATAAAACGTAAAAGAAAAATATAATGGCTAGAAACAAGAGAAAATTCACATATCCAAGAGATGAGACCGCGGCAATCCACAGGCTAAATGTGACAATAAGTGGAGCGCACCACCACCACGAGTTTCCACCACAGGAACCAAGGTAGCCACCCACGACGAGGTCCATGGCACCACTACCATGGCCCGAGCCGTGTCACCTAAGTAATCCCAAGCCGTGTCATCCAAGGCCCACGACACTAAGGCCATGACCCAAGCTATGTCACTCTAAGTCCAACGCGAGCCCAATGCATTGACAAGCTAAGCACAAGCCTCACACTAGCGTGCATCATGCACCAAGCGGCCTACTCTAATAGTGCAGCCTGCTCCCATAGCGCAGTCTGCTCCTAAAGTGCAACCTACTCTCGTGGTCTCCTAAGCAGCCCAAATCAACCCGAGACTATCTCAAATATCTGGACCAATCATCGAGCCGGGGACATTTTCACCACATTTCTCCACGGATTTGACATTTCCCAACTCAAATCTTGCGCTTGGAGTCTACCACCCTTCCACCGCTTAATGAGGTGTATTCCTTCCAAGCTTTTCCAATCCGAATGGCGAACAACCCTTGTCCCGAAAAGTCATGGAGTTAACGAGCGCCCTTGCACAACAAATGACCTTGGTGAATCAACTTTTGCAACGCACCGAGATCCAAGGTGCCCTAAACGAGGTGTCCCGAAGTAAGACAAGGGCAGACGAGGAACCTTTCCAGTAGCGTCCTGGCAAGCAGCCACTCAACCAACCACCAACCAAACATTCGGGTACTGTACACTCCCGATTGGGCCCTCCAGATAGCGTATACTCCCGTCTTAGCGCGCAGAGAAACGTGCACTCTCGACTAGGCCCACGGGCAAGTATACATTCTTGGTTGGGCAAAGCATTCATTCGCGATTAGGTCCACAATGAGCATTATCCACATCACATCGGAGCAGGCAACATGGCGAACGAAGAGAAACAATCACTCAATCTAGTTTGAGTTCAACCAACAGCCTGCAAAGAAACTTCTTGCCTGCTGAGAATCTATCTCATACACCGCAGCCGAGGGAAAGACGAGTCAAGCATATAGAAGAGCAGCCTAGACCAGCAGGTCAAGAATGGAGGCAGCCGAGAGGTCTGCTCCCCCAACAAAGGTAAATTCAAGAAGATGTAGAAAGACTCATTAACGAACGATTGCGTGATTTCGATGAAACACTACGGAGGGATATGACCAACATAAGCAGGTCACCCTTCATGGATGAGATCGAGCAGGCAGAGCCTCCACGCAAGTTTAGTATGCCACATTTCACATCTTTCAAAGGCCTCACTAAGCAGGATACAGAAGGCGTCGACTTCACACACGACGACGCACTAGTAGTATCTGTCCAACTAGCCCATATTATAGTTGATAGGATGATGGTTGACAATAGAAGTGTGGTCAATCTACTTCAACTCTCAGTCATTCAGAAGATGGGCATGGAAACTACAATCGTACGCCAAGCAGAGGTACTCACCGGGTTCAACGGACATACCTCAACTGCCATCGGTCACATCACACTTGACGTGAAAGCACCATCAATCGTCTCCTCATAATGAGATCCTTGGGAGACCTTGGTTGATAAGCTGGATGCCGTCACTTCCGTCAAGTACCAAAAAATTCGATTTCGCATCCCGGGAAGAGGAGTCGGAGAGATCAAGTCTGACCAGGCCACATCCCGACGATGCACTGTGCAAATGTTGAAAGAATAGAAAAAGAAAACCTTTACCCTTGTAAAGGCTACTGAAGTCCAAAGGGACGGAGAGGTTACCAAATAGTAATTACAACAGAAGGATCGAGAAGATGGCCCCCAAGCAGACGAGGTAGGATGGAAACCCGAAGATGACACCGAAAACATTATTCTCGATCCTCAGCAGCCAAAAAAGACGGCTAGAATTGGTTCACATCTAAGCCCAGCCAAGAAGGAAGAACTCACGGCTTTCCTTATAGAAAACCAAGACATGTTTGCATGGTCACCATCCGACATTCCCCGCATTGACCCCGAGGTGGCCTGTCACAAGCTGCATGTTGACCCCGCTGCCAAACCGGTGATCCAAAAGAGAAGACATTTCACACCCGAGCAAGTAACGATCACAGAGGTAGAAATTGACAAGCTATTGGAGGCTGGATTCATAAAAGAGGTAGCACACTCAACATGGCTTGCCAATGTCATACTATTTATTAAGAAAGAGAAAGGTAAATGGAAGGTTTGCGTAGACCATACTGACCTCAACAAAGCGTGCCCAAAAGATCCTTATCCTGTCCCTCAGATCGATTTGTTAGTAAATTCAACTTCTGGGAACCAGTTGCTCAGCTTCCTAGATACATACTCCGGCTACAACCAAATAGCCATGTACGAGCCCGACAAGGAGAAGACCGTGTTCATGATTGAGCAGGGCACCTACTGCTATAAGATCATGCCTTTTGGCTTTAAGAACGTTGGAGCCACTTACCAAAGGTTAATAAATATGATGTTCAAGAAGCAAATTGGGGTAACCATGGAGGTCTATGTCGACGTTATCATGGTAACAGGCAAGCAGCTGTCAGACCACATTCGCAACTTGGCAGAAACTTTCAACATCCTTAGAAAGTACAAGATAAAGCTCAACCCCACCAAATGCACATTTGGAGTATCTTCAGGCCGATTTCTAGGGTACTTAGTAACCCAACGAGGAATTGAAGCACATCCTAAGCAAATCCAAGCGATCCTAGAGATGAAGTTTCCAACTACCTTGAAGGAGATCCAAAGCTTGACCGAACGAGCAGCTGCCCTCAACCGCTTCCTCTCACGGTCCACCTATCGATGCAAGCCTTTTTTTAAAAGCTATCAAGAGGGCACAACGACACAAATGGGATGAAGAATGAGAAAAAGCCTTCCAAGAATTAAAGAAGCATCTCACATCACCTCCCTTACTATCCAAGCCAGAAGCAGCGGAGGATTTATACATCTACCTGGCAGTCTCAGAAGTAGCAGTGAGCTCTGCCCTCATACGAGAAGAGCTGGGGGCCCAACTATCGGTATTTTACACTTCTAAAGCTCTTCTCGATGCGGAAACAAGATATCTGAAGATCAAAAAATTAATTTTGGCGTTAGTTGTTGCGGTTCGGAAGCTCAAACCATACTTTCAAGCTCATACTGTCATCGTCATGACTCAATACCCTTTGCGATCAATCTTACATGGTCTAGACGCTTCTCAACGAGTGATGAAGTGGGCATTGGAGCTTGGCCAATATGGTTTAGTTTTCCGACCCCGCACGGCAAGAAAGGCCCAAGCCTTAGCAGACTTCATAGTAGAATTTGCACCTAGCCTAGGCGACGTAGCAGAGCAACCTAGCAGCACCCCAGAAGCAGCCGAGCACACCTTAGCTGCGCCTACTCCACCTAAGTGAAGATTTCTGGCATTTGTATGTCGATGGCGCCTCCAACTACAAAAGCTCGGGAGCAGGCGTGGTGTCACTCCAGATGAACAGGCGATTACTTTAGGCTTCAAAGCATCCAACAATGAAGTAGAATACGAGGCCCTATTAGCAAGCCTCCGAATGGCAAAAGACTTGGCGGTGAAGAAGCTTGCAATTCATTCTGATTCCCAACTAATCACCAACCAAGCTACTGTGGAGTACACGGCAAAACATCCAAGGATGACGCAATACCTAGAAAAAGTACGTAAGCAGCTTGAGGCATTTCAGACTTACACTCTCACTCAAGTTCCACGGACGCGCTAGCCGGCTTAGGCTTCGCCCTAGACCATCAACTCAAACGCTGTATCCCGGTGGAGACAAACCAAGCATAGAGACGGAGCCGGTAGCCGAAGTGTCACAGGTTAGTATAACTCCTAACTGGCAAAGCTCTATTATAGATTACCTGTTCAATGGCACACTCCATCCAGAAAGATTGGAGTCTAGAAAACTCCAAATTAAGGCAGCACGTTACTATATGTGGAATGGCATTCTCGTCCGAAGATCCTACATCGGACCATACCTCCGCTGTCTTGCACTTCCCGATGACTTGAAGGTTATAAGTTCAATCCACGAAGGCGTGTGTGGAAATCACTCCGAAGGCCGATCCTTAGCACAAAAGGCTCTTAACGCAGGCTACTATTGGCCTACTATGTACCAAGATGTTAAGGAGTTGGTACAAAAGTGTGACTGCTACCAACGTTATAAACCAGTACCAGCACTGCCTGCCAGCGAGCTACACCCACAGAAAAGTCCTTGGCCATTCATGCAGTGGGCAATCGACCTGGTAGGACCTATGCCACCTGCTACTGGAAGCAGAAACATGATGATCGTGACAACCGATTACTTCACCAAATGGGTAGAAACAAAGCTCATGAAGACCATAATTCGGACGGACATAGAACACTTTATATGGAGGAACATCATTTGCCAATTTGGCATCCCTCAGTCCATCGTCACCGACAACGGCCCACAATTTATAGGTAAAGATTTGGCGAAGTTGTTCCAAAAGTACGGCATCAAGCAGCATATGTCCAAGCCACGATATCCTCAAGGCAATTGGTAGGCCGAAACATCCAACAATACGATCCTCAACTGCCTCAAGAAATCCCTCACGGACAAGAAGGGAAAATGGCCAGACGAACTCCCCAGATGTCTATGAGCATATAACACCACCAAAAGACGAGCAACCTGTGAAACTCCTTTCTCTTTGGCATTTGGTTTGGAAGCAATCATTCCTCCCAACATCATCGTTCCAAACATCAACACTCTACTGTCAAGCATTGGGCAAAATAGTAAAGAGATGGCTACAAACTTAGATTTGGCGGGAGGAAAGGCATGAGCAGACCATCACTCGCATCGCAACCTACCAGCATGAGCTCTTCTCTAGTTACAATAAAAGGGCCAAGATCCGGCAGTTCCAACCCAGAGATCTAGTCCTAAGAAAAGCCTTCATCACTGCCCGCAGAGAAGGCTAAAAAAAGATGGATCATATTTGGGAAGGTCCATACAAGATTAGCAGAGTAGGTGGCAAGGGTAGCTACACCCTTGCCACCATGAATGACAAAGAGATCGAGAAGCAATGGAACACCTACAATTTGAGGAAATACCATGTATGATCTCCCATTATATCAAGATCCGAAGACTCAAGCAGCTTAGCGGGCACCACCTTGCAAGTCGAGGGCTATCCAATTATTATGTAGTCTTTCTCAGCTAAGTTATTCATTCGTTTCACTCTTTTTTTTTTCAATGAAGAATTCAGAAGTACTTTGCAACTTAGCTTGACTACATATCCATAACAAATTATCTCTCTTGCACTTCAAAAGAAGATCGACCCTTTTTAAGGACACACCGCAGGAATTGCATCCCCAGAGGGACCAACCATGCTCTCCAAAGCGGGAGGATAAACTCTACACTCCGAATATCCAAACATGGATGAGCTTGGTTGCCTATATAACTAGATGCACGATGGTTTGCGCCGGGATTCCTAGAAGTAGCCATAATGGTCTCCTTCAAGGCTTAGCTAACTGAAGGATTTTGGGTCTCTTGGCCTAATCAACGGGGAACCGGGCCCTAGAGACGGAGGGGGCACATTATCCAGTACATCCAATTGACGGCTGCCCTGGAACCTTAAAGCTTCTACCGAGTGCACTAATGTAGCCTACAGTTTCCAAAAGACTGCCTACGGCTTGCCCTTCAAGCAGTAAAGCCACGCTAGACTTATATAACTGCACATGCTTGTGAAAGGTTAAAAAAGCTAGCGTGTATATACGAAGCCTTATCCACTATCGACATGCTATGTAGTCAATAAGCTTCACCATTGCCAAGCGTGGAACAACTTATGCTAAATCCTAAAGTGTTGTGGTACTTGTTACACAACCTACGAAATTGGAGAAAGACAAATTTAACAGCCTATTGGTTATGCGGATTAGTCTGCTTCTGTAAGTAAGACATCCGGCTGCCAACTCTATGGCTAACAACTTTGCAGAAATTCTACACTAGCATTTATGATTGTGTAGGCTACACATGCCCATCTGCTTATAGAAAAGTAGCACGTCTATCACTAGTCTATAAAGTCTAAGGGTAAACAACTTGCAAAAACCGAAGGAGTTCAAGCAAAAGCAACAAGGAAAAACAAAGAAAATCTTGAAGGCTACTTAGAAGACTACTCTTCAGCATCTTGGACATCTCACGACTACTCACCCGCTATGCCTTCAGTAGCCGTGCTGCTCTCAGCAGCGGCACAATCCGGCGCTTCACCCTCAGCTGCCTCAGCCTAGGCACTAACTTCTCCAACTACCTAGCCAATAGAAGACTCAAAAGTAAAAACGAGCAAGTCTTCCGAAGAAATAGAGAAGGTCTCGAAGTCTTTACCGGAAAATTCAAAATCAGACGGCCGCCTAAAAAGATGGTCTACATAGCCAAGTTTGTAGAAATCAACTTGACTCTGGGTAAGTGAAGCCTCAAACCCAGCCTTCTCACCCTTCAACTGCTCATTTTCCTCAAGAAGGCAAGCACGAACCCGCTGCAGTTCCTCCATTTCCTTTTTTAGATTGGCATTAATCTTCAAAGCACCATGGAGTTCCAACATTTGAGGCTCAAGCCTATCAACAACCTTCTTGAAGTGGATCATTTGGTTGTAAGCAGCAATCAGTTCTTCATCCTTTGCATAAGCAGCGGAGAGGAATTCAGAAATGGAACGCTCAAGATCTTGAATCTGAGGTATGTAACACTCGATTTCCTTCTCTGCACTTTCATACTTTACTTGGATCGCGTCAAGCCTAGTCTTCAAATCCATGATCTCTTGGCGAGCGGTTTCAAGTTGCAAAGAAGCAGGGGCAGAAATGTTAGATCCCTTCAAAGCAGCGAGCTCAGATTCCAGTTTCTTAATTTTTTCGGTCAAGGAGTAAGCTTCGGCAGCCATGGTTCTTGCCATTTCTTTAGCAGCCTTGGTATCCTCTTGGTCAAGGAACATGGACTCGATTGCCAAAATCGTTGTTTTCTGCATCATGGCTAGCAGAGCAGTCTTCCTATACTCGGATGTGTGTTTCGCAAAGAGACTTGGACCAACAACTTCTATAACGCCATCAACAAACTTGGCACATACATCTATGTCCTCGAGTAGGTCTGGCTTCAAGAGCACATAAATCTCAGCAGCTTCCTTAGAAACAGAATTGGTGGATTTCTCAAGTTTGCATGCTCAAGCAGTTTCCTTCTTCTCAGCAGACGAGTCAACCCCAACAGCAGGGGGAACAAATTTTGGTGCCACCTTAGCCGGCAGGGGTGCCTTGTCACCTTTCATAGTAGCAAGTCTCTCCAAAGGTGAGCCAAACTTAGCTTCAGACGAGCGATTTGGCACAAACTTCGGCACCATAGGCACAGAGGAACTTCTGCACTGAGCAATCCTTTCTGTAATCGAGCTAGCAGCCTTTGGAACAATAGGTGTCACCGGCACGAATCAAGGCTTCTTTTCTTTCTCGCCCTTAGAAGAAGTCAAGTTAATCACAAGCTTGGGAGCAGCCGGTGAATCCTAGTGAGCAGCGGAGGAAGTCTTCAGTTTCTTTTCAGCAGGCGCCTCTTGAACAGGTGGAGAATGCCTCTTTTTCCCACCTTCATTTGAAGCAGGCTCTATTGCAGTGATAGGACAAGCCAATGCCTCAGCCTTGATTCATTTTATCTCTTCTCTTGGGGCAACCCACCTTTTTCCCTACGAAGAGGACTAAGCAGCCAGCATCATTGACGATACTCGGAGGGGATACCCTGAGCAACATGCACTTTTCTTATGTCCAGAAAAGTCTTAGGAGTAGAGCTGAATTCTGAATCTACAAAAGCAGCGGAAAATAATCAGAAGATGGAAAAGCAGCTTAGTACTTAAACAAAGCAGCCGAGAAAATTAAGCAGCCTACTTACCAAATATGAAGATCATTGGTACACGCAGCTCGGGGGAAGAATCAGACTCCCATTCTCCACTTATCTCCAAAGTCTCCTTGGCCCAGTCATGATCTCCCTTGCTCGAGTTATCAAAAAGCCTATGACGAGATCGCAGTTACCCAACTCCATCAATGTGACCTATGTCAAAGAAATACCAAAATTCGTTGACGGTTAAATCTAAGTCAAAGAATTGGCTTAGATTGTGGAATCCCACCATCACACGAACCGCATTCTGAAAACATTGGGCAGGGGCACATCTCATGGAGCAGAGCACTTGTTGGAAGAAACGCGGCATAGGAAAAGTAAACCCTAACACAAAATAGTAGGGGTGGAACTTGATGGCTCTCCAAGCCCTATCACATGGCTCACGACTGCTACCATCCTTAACTCGCTTCACACGAACTCCCGACGGAATGGCATGCCAATATGCCTCAAGGAAGTCTCTAAACAAATCATCAGAACTAATCTTGAAGTGAGCAGCCTTGAAGTAGCCAACCTTGCTCAAAGACCCGCCTTGACAATACAACGGCGGCACACCATCATCATTCATGTGGCTCAAGGAAGACATACTTAAAGGAATTCTACAAAAGTACAAGGAAGATTCATTAGAGGGTTGTTCAAAATATAAAAAAGGAGGGGGGTCACAGCACAACATGCCTCTCAGCCCAAAAAGAAGCTCTTAGTCTCTCTTTCCCCTATCGGCACAAGCAGGCCATTTGGCCCAATTTAAAAAATAAAAAAAAAAAAGGTACATGGCAAAGCAGGGAGCCCCGCCCTAGCTGGCTCCCCATCTTTCTTCTCGGACCAAGGGCCTCGCGGCCCAATTTAATTGGTAGGGGGCAGGCGCCCAGCGCCCATGCCAAGCCCCACAGCAAGGCTTGCTCATTCCCACAATCTACAGCAACATTGCCGCAACTTCCCTAGGTCTTCTTTCAAACATCCTCGACCCCTGTCGAGCCAAATTTCAAGCCCCGAGGCTTCAAAAAAATTATGAAGACAAGAAAATTATTTTTTTTCTTACCTAGAAGCAGTAAAAAGATGAAGCAAGCAACGAAAGACGATCCTTTGCACAGGCAAGATGTAGAAGATGACTAGAGGAGGGGGAATAAATATCCTTTAAGCTCTCTCTCTCTCTCTTGTAGGGTAGAATAAGTTTCTCTTTAAAAGTTGATTTAATAATCCACTTAAGGTGGACTTAAATAAGCTTTCAGAGGAATTTATTTCCTTTTCCTAGAAGGATCTAATTTCCTATTTAAAGAGAGAATCCTCATCAAAAAAAGGAAACAATTCAAAAGTTTCCTAAGGCAAGAAAATCTCTACACTTGTTGCCCTTTTTTGTGAGCAGCCCAACAGGTGTGGGGGCATTTGTCGAGTCAAAAATAATCACAAGGTGACATGGATTTCAGGATAAAATAGGACAAAAATACCCTTGAGGTATAATGGGATTCCTATGCGCGAGCAACAGGCAACCATCCTTCAACCAAGTAAAAAGTAAAAAATGCTCCAAAAAGGTAACAATTCAAAATCCATCTCATCAAATCCCTTTTACAAGGTAAATCCCAAAACCTATTTCATTCCATATATTTTTACCTCACTTTCCCTTTTTTTAGCTAATCAATTGGCTATCATAACCTCCAAAATATTCATTCCAAAAATATGTTAATTGTCTAATTAATGGATTAATTGTCTAATTAATCCATTAAAAGCCAATTAAGTCATCCAATTAACCACAAAATATATCCAAATATGTACCAAAGGGCCGGCCACCTTCTGCTAAAAAAGGGATCGGCCATGCCTTGTTTGTCTCCTTGTATTTACCTATTTCATCACATTAATTAGCTAGTTAATTTGGCAATAATTCCATTTTGCTAAATTGATTAGTCAATTAATCACATAACTCCTAAATTCAACCTAAATCAAGAACCTAGCCACAAAAGGAGCTAGGTGGCCGATCCTCTCTCACTCTAAAGGGCCGGCCATCCTTATAAAAAGCCACACATTTTCGCAAAAAGGGACTTCCACACTCTTGCAAAATTCCAAAAACTCTTCAGACACTTTTTCTCTCTAAATTCTAACTTTGGCATCAAAGGTTCTTCGGCCAAAGCCCCCCCTCCCAATTCATCTTGGGCGCGTGAGGCTCTTGGCCATGACCAAAGGTATTAATTGTTTTGTAGGTGCAATTTTGTACAAGAAGAAGAAGGCGGAAATTTGCATCCACAATCCCTATATAAGGGGACCTTTGCAAATGTAAAGACTCCCATTTTCTCTTACCATCTCAGTAAACAATTTGTATCGAGAAATCCATATTTTTACACTCATTGAAAATTCTCAGCAAAAGGTTCTCTCCTTTCTGCCTATTTATTACATTGATGGGAATTATCTCCCCTCTCTTTTTCCCTCCCCTTCTTTCACAGTTTTTTTTTTATTCTTCTCTCTCTACACGATGAAATCTTGAACATTCAAACAAGAGAGGAGATGGAAGGGAATAGAAACATAAAGGGGGAGAGAACCTTTTCCTTCTAACATTGCATCCAATGTGTATTAGTGACGTTTTTTTTTTATTAGAATGATTGTTGTAATTGTACACTCACGACACAAGGGCAAAGTTTAATTGTCAACTTTGGTATGAGATGCAATGACATACAGTATGCATGACTTTTTAGTGTTCATATATACCCGGTAGTGTGTACATGACTCTACTTGTCCAGATTCTTTTGTGTACTTGTTCAACAATGACAAAGAAGTCGACAGTGAAGACAACCACATAGTATCTTATCCTTGTTTTTTACCTCCTCTCTTTTCTCTCTCCGGATTCTCCCAACTCAACGTTTTATTTCCCCCAAAAATTGCTTTTCCATAAATTTCCGGAGCAACACGCAATTGCTAAAAGTGAAATCCAGGCAAAACCCAACTCGCCTTAAGCTTTCAACGGTTGAACTGCAATCTCTATTATCCGCATAAAGCTATTGATATTCCCCTCATTTTATGATAATAATTTTTTCTGTATTAGCATATAATTATTCAATTGTATATATATATATATATATAGATCAAATGTCGGTCGTATGCTCAAAAGGGTACATGTGGGTTTGTGGGGTTTGAGGGTCCTCTGCTAATCTGAGCAAGATGGGTGTGCTGGATTTAGCTTCTTCAAGGGCAGCAGCAGCCACTGTTGTAGTGCTGGGTTTGGTCTTGAGCTTTGGAGTGGTGTGCAATGGAGGCAAAACAAGTAGTTTTGTGAGGAAAGTTGAAAAGACTCTGGCCATGCCTCTTGACAGTGATGTCTTCAAAGTCCCTCCTGGCTATAATGCACCTCAACAAGTATGATCTCTCTCTCTCTCTCTCTCTCTCTCTCTCTCTCTCTCTCTCTCTCTCGAATGATGAGGCTTTTAGTA
>JADOBS010301138.1:0-11612 GCA_015708375.1 Cydonia oblonga
AAATAATTGGCCAATTTTTTTTTTTTTTTTTTTTTTTTTTTGTGTAAAATAGAAAGAAGAAACCTTTGATTTTAGGGTTTGGAAGAGACATGGATGGACAAGTTAGGAGTAAGTGTAGACCAAGATGGCAAGATATCGACCATGATTTGGGCTTAGACGAATCCCTGGGATTTGTCGGGCCTAATTACTTTTTTGGGCGTGAGTCATACCCACAAATACCCATTCAAATATGCTTTGTATGTACTATGTACCACGATATCCCCACAAATACTCCAAAGATGCTTTGTATGTACTATGTCCCACGATATCTCACACTACTTCAGTCCATGTGAAGGCCGTGGTTTAAACTCGGGACCAAGTGGATTAAAGGTGAATGTCCTAACAATGAGAGCAATTCACCACTTTCTAGAGATTATGACTATGTGTTCAGGTGTTCAAGAAGAAGGAAATGGATTGATGTAATCACTAAGACAATCCACTATTAACCCCACAAAATTGTACGTTGCACTGCCTACTTTCAATTCGGACAAAACTTAAAAGTTAGCCTTTGTTTCTTACTTCAACATACATTAAACTTTGTGAGTTATCCAATCTAGTGTAATCCTAGTCGCTAAACATGGAGCAAAAGTTAATTTACAACTCTTAGTTTTTCTCCTAATCCCACACACCCAACTGGCAGGCAAGAAGTAATTCAAAGAACAACGAAAACATGTTTTTTTATAACCATACACTGCACAAGTACTGTAAATTAATCCACCTAACATGATATGGATCAGTTCAAAATTATAAAATGAGTAAAAGAATAGCAAATAATATGTAAGTGTGATTTTTCTTCTTTTAGTGAAGGAATTAATTGTGGCCACTTTCAGTCTAGCTGCATATCATGAGTGGAATATGATTTATAAGTTTGCTGACGATTTTTATGGTGATGAAAGAGAACAATTTGAAAGCTCAGCGGAAACCCTACTTACATAAGAATACTGTGAGATAAGGCAATGGTCCCCATTTCCCACGGGACCAAGCCACCTTAGTTGTGTCTTGTTGAGATCGACTACTTGTGAAAAACTTGTATGTACCACATGATTTACTTAATCAGGTTTTGAGTTGGGATAGCAAAACTCCTTTGTCTAAAGATGCACATGGTTGTGTCCAGCTAATCGGTCTATTTGATAGAGAAAAATTAAAGAATTGTTTAATTTCTGTGCCCCACTACGTTTCTTTATATTATTATGGGATGGGGAAGTCTTTAGTGAGATAATTGTCATTGGAAGAGAATAATTGTCATTGGAAGAGATGCAAGGTTCACTTGCACAAGTGGGCGTGAATAATTGCAAACCCTTGATGTTTGTAAACTCTAATTTGCATTAACGGCTTGCTGCTGTCACTCATAAACAACCGATAATTTGAGTCTATGGCACTCCACTTGTGATGGGCCTAGTTATAATAACTAATAAGTGTCTACTTAAGTGAGTAATCAATGTACTCAAGAGTATTAAAATGAGGCTAAGCTTGGTTGTCACTCTGGCGAGAAACATGTGCTCTCGACTTTGGCTTAAAAATCCATTACTCTCCCACGGTCCACGCAGCACATGGAGACCAAGATGGGCACGGGCCTATCCTGAAATATTAGTTTATATACTTTATCTATTGGTTTTGTAACAAAAGAATATGCAGTTCAGTGGTTGAAAGGGTTTTTGTGTTCCTCCACGTCAGGGGTTCGAAACTTGCTGGTGAACCTCCTTCAAGTTCTTTATTAACAATTTGGTTTTTGGTTAGTTGATACAAAACAAGGTTAATTTATGTTGAAGAAAAATCTCATAATAATAGTATTGAGTCATAATTTTAAATTTTGGTTTGAAATTGATGTTAACTTTATTGTTAATCTAGTAACAAGTTTTGCTTTTATGATATAATTATTTAATACTAAATTTTTCATACACGTTAAAGACATTACTGATACAAAAGCAATTTGTAGCTCTGAAGTTGAAGACATTACTGAGGATCGCAGAGACATGCAGCAGCTAGTCTGTGAATCTGTGTGCAAGCAGTGCAGTGATTCAATAAATTTCGGCTGTAAATGCGATGCCAATTCAAAAGGGAAGGAGGATAAAGCACTGTTCATGAGAGACTCGTGCATATATAATGCATTTGCGGCATCGATCCACCAAATCCAATGCTTTTACTTTACAGTTTAGTTTACGTCAAAGTTGTGACTAGTGGTCAAGCAAGTCCAACTAAACTAATAAGATGAATCAACATGTATTATTTTTCTTTACTTATAAATGAGAGATTTCATGTTTAACTCACATGAATAACGATAACGTGTGATATTTGTATATATTGAATTTGATGCCTAATTAACTAGTGGCATAGCTTAGTCCATCTCCTCTTAAGTAGAATAAGTTATGCCCTCTCATTTTGAATCATATCGTTGTATAAAAATAATAATTTAAATTTAAATAGTCAAACCTTTCACATGTTTTGCATTTAAGGCCTTCATTTTGCATATTTCCAAGGCAATTCTTGGCTTTAGATTTTCGTATGTTTCGTCTCACTCATCAGAACCCACTCTTAATTATGAGAATGAGAATTTTGACAATGAAAGATAAGACCGTCGACACCGACATAGCCGATTGGCAATATATTAGGTTTGGGAAGAAAACCATCTAATTAGATTTTGCCTCAAAATGGCTTGTAATTGAGAAGAAACCTGTTCAAAAGTTATACCGTACTTAGGAAAATCATTCATGCACTGGAATTCTGACTCGTCGGAGGCTAATTACTACCTTAATTGTGATTACTGGTTAGCACTTCTTTGAGGGAAATGTAATCTTTAAAATCCGAGGTATGAAGCGATTTCTCTTTCTAGAAGGGATATGAATACAGATTGCATTATTTGGAATATAATATGCGTAATGTTAAGTAGACTAAATTTGTAAACTTAATAATGTGTAATCAATAAGAAATAAATATGTAATCAACACTTACGTAATAGTACACATGTATAGTACAAGGTTAATTATCTGATGGTTTACAGAATATTTAATCCGAGAGAATACAGGCACACGATCTAGTGAAAATGGATATGGTATAAATTTTAATTACTGTACAGCTACACAGGCTATACTTTCTTTTTTTAGAACTAGACAAACAAGTTTAAGCAAAATTAATGCGATTATTAATATTGAACCTACCATTCACAGCAAAATTTATTTCTCCTGCCGACACTAATATAATAGTGAAACCCTAGCACTGAACCGGGCATTATCATTCATGAATTCCCATAATTTCATGGTCTGTGGAATTAAGCTTTTTACCTATATGTATGGATCGAGGGGAAACCAAAATTATGATTCCCATACTTTCTGCACAATAGATATGTAAAAACGAGAGAGAATTAAATAGATATACACAACTTTTACCTACCAATAAGGTCCATAAAAACATGAAATTAAACAGCTTGATGCATTATTCTCCAGAGCAAAAGCAGATATTTAAGTATGGATATACTTTTAATTAATGTACACTTTTCTGTTTTTTGATTGAGGTGGTGTTATCTTTCTGCTTAGGCTAGTTGACAAAATAAAAACAGTCTACAAGGATGGCTAAGCTCAAAAGCCTCATTCCAAAGAAAGTAAACAAAAGAAACCCTAAGTACGTACTCGATCATCTTTTGTTTTAAACAAAAGAAACCCTATTTAAAGTACTTGATCTTGGTTTTTTTTATTTTTTATTTTTATATTTTTCAAAACAAGCCTGCATCATTCTCTAATGATATGTTAATTAGGTCTTCGTGGGCATGAGGTGCAGCATCATCAAGGAGCCACTTCTCCAGCAATGAGAGAGGGACTTGTCCCTCCAAATTGGGCTTGCTCTCATCCTGAAACATACAGGTTGCCTGATCTGCTGTGAAATTTGCATTGTTCTCATCCACTGACATGGACTGAGACGCATCCGATGGGGATGAGTTGAAGCTGAACAACGAATCGAAAGCCTGATCCGGCGTGGTGGTTGCGCTGTGGACCCCTTCACTAGAAGTGCTCATTGAACGATCTCTAGTAGTTGCAGTAGCGCCACCTTTGTTGTCGTTGTTGTTGTTGTTGTTGTTGAAGGAATTGGTCTGATCAGCATTGGTCTGATCCGAGTTTGTTTGATGAGCGGAGACCTTTGGCGAATTTTTCATCCAGTTTTCGAGCAATTTCGCAATGTTTTCAGTATTGGACGCGTACGTGGAGGTATGGTGTGGCCTTGTGCGAGTGCTAGGGTTATCATTAATATTGTAATTACCTATATTAATGGGGGGCTTCAAGTCTTGCAAGTGAAGGTCATGAGAAGCAGTAGTAGTACTAATAACATTTGGTTTGTCAATGGAGAGAGCCTCACAAAGAGCTTGCTTGGCCATGTGGATATCAGTCTGAAGCCTTCTCTCCCATTGACCCTTGGAGATTGGCTGATCATGTGAATTACCTGAAAAACCATCCTGGTGGTTGTGATGGTTATGACCATCAAGCCCTGTCTGAAGCTTTTTCAGCTTCTTTTTCAAGTGGGTGTTCCAGTAATTTTTTATGTCGTTGTCTGTTCTCTGAGGAAGATATGAAGCTATGGCTGCCCATCTGCACCCATTAAAAAATTTCATCATCAAAATTATGGAATTACAAGACAATAAAACCAATTATTCTCCTTTTAATTTACTCTGATTTAAAAAACGAAAATTAAAGAATTCACTTCCATATATTCTTCTCCAATCCCATAATATATAATATGTCATCAAACAACAATATAAAGAACTTCACTATTGGGATTTGAGAGTATCTAACCCCCATATCAAAAAACAAAAGATATAATAAATTACAAATACTTTAATCAAGTCAAATTCATAAAATTCATGCCCCAAACATATAAAAATATAAATTCAAATTTGGAAGAAAAAAACATGGGAATAAGTAGATATGAGGTGAAAGCTATTTGGTTTAGTAATTTTCCAGATGTAATAATTTCTAGATTAAGATTTCACTTGTCAAGTAATAGAATCCAAAGAGGATCCTCTATGTAATGTTTTATTTCAAGTTTTTTACTAAAAGAACAAAAGACAAAATACAAAAATAAAAGGATAATACTTGGGTCCTGACCCGTCAGGATCCATTTTTGAGATGGACCAATAATATTGAAACACTTGACACTTTGAGTGGATCAATAATAATAAAAAATTACTTAAAGTGCCAAGTGTTTCAATATTATTGGTCCACCTCAAAAATGAGTCCTGACCGGTCAGGACCCAAGTATTATCCAAAATAAAAACGTAGAGATGAGGGGAAGTGTTACCTATTGCCCAGAAGAGCTTGGAGGTGGATTATCGTCTTCTCCTCATGATCAGTGAAGCTACCGCGTTTGATACCCGGGCGGAGATAATTAGTCCATCTAAGTCTGCAGCTCTTACTGCATCTCAGCAAACCTGAAAAAAAAATAGAAAAAAGAAGAAGTAATTGATTAAAAATTACTGCCAATATTCCGACCAAAATAAAATTACTGTCAATAATCAATATGACCAGAACACGCATCTGCAGTAATAGTACTTGTTCCGAGAAGGAAAAACCAGTACTAGGTCATAATTACATGACTTTAATGATTAAACCAACCCCAATCTGAAACCAGTTATTACCAAAACGAGAGAGGTAAAAAAAAGTACCACATATACATACACAAGATGCAGGATAGTACGGTTCTCCAATCTAAACGAAGAAAGAATTAAAATGGGAAATGATTGCTTCAGACCTTTCTCCGCATGCACACTGTTTATTTTTGGTTTTTAGATCGAACAAAGCAAAGAATAATCAATTGACAGAAATAAACAGAAGCAAGTATAAATCGTTTACCAAGAATAGATATGAAATTACAATTGAGTATTCAAAGTAGCTTAGCTCAAATTTAATTAAAAAAATTAATAGCTCAAATTTAATTAAAAAATTAAGGTAATAATAATGTAGAAAATTTTAATTACCAGTGTTAGTAGGAACTGATCTCCAATTCCCAGGACCATGTTCTTGAATGTAAGAGACCAAGATGATGTCTTCCTCTGGAGTCCATGGCCCCTTCTTCACACCAACTTTGTCACAGCAAGGTGGCCTTCCCATAATTTTCAATTAATCTAATTCCCACTAGGTAGCTCTAACGGATGAAGAAAATGATCTCACAAGAAGATTGGAGGCAGTTGAAACAAAAAAAAAAAAAAAAGGGTTTATTCTTTTTTTGACAAATCTCCGAGATAAAATGAAGAGAGAAGGTTAGTTGCCTCTTTTTTTCACTTTTTTCCTCTCTGAACTGATGAAGGATTGCAAAAACAAGTGTCCAAGGCAGGTAAGTTGGGCTTGTCTTGTAGATAGATATATATAGAGAAGGGACAAGGGAGAAGAAAGAGAGAGAAGACAAGACAGAAGGCCCTGGTGAGTGCCGAGTGCTGACCAAAGCAAGTAAAGGAGTCAAAACGGACAGCACAACAGCATTTACTTACTACTTTCCCTTGCAAAAAAGTCAGCCATGCTTAGACAGTTAGACTGCCTCACTCATTATCCTATTATTTTTTTTCTTTCTCTCTCGCTCTCCATGCGGAAAGCCTCTCACAAAACCGTGGGGCATTCAATGGGGGTATAGTGGTGGCACCGAAAAACCCTAATTTTTACCCCCTCTATATGCTGTGTGTATTGTATTGTATTATAGAGAGATTGTTCTGTATACTTGGAACACATTTACATAATTTTATTGTTTTACTCATACTATAATATGTGTAGTTACTTTATTAATGTATCATGTATCAGCGTTGTAGCTCTTTCGTATCATAACACGTAGAATGATATAAGAGAATAATACTTGCATCCCCTATTTATGAATACATAACGTATCTTAACAGAATAAAATTAACATCATAACCGCTTAATTTATTAATTTTTATTTGAAAATCACATTTACAAAAAAAATCATTTGAATTTGGGATAGTTTAATCATCCAAACATATCAAACAAATAAACAATTTATCACAAATATGTTAATTGGTACATCCACAATATATTTGAATGACTAAATAATTTTTTATTGAAATAATTTTTGTACGAGTGATCTTCAAATGAAAATCAAAATATTCAACAACTTCAATTATGAAATTTTATTGCAGTGTATAATAATAATTATTATTATTTAAGAAGTCCTCCATTTAATTAGTATTTATTACTATAGTACTGTTATTGATTACTTTTCTTTTTCTCTTGTGGGGAAGGGGCTTGAAGGCTTTGGATCAATTAAAACGCCAATCCTCGTGATTCGTGCATGATTTTTATGTGGGTTGGGTTTGCAAGTAATAATTTATCTCAATATTCGAAAAATCCGTATGTGTACCATCATGAGCTTTTCAACTTCATCTTGACTCTTTGCAAGCTCAATCGATAAAAACCCTACGATCCCATGATCCATCTGGTGCCGATCGGGTACTGCATGCCTATTCTTATGAAAACTTTCATGGTGGTTATCTTACCAATCATCTATAACAGGATTCACCGATCAAGTATTAATCCGACGGTTGTGGGGTGCATATGTCAAACTGATTGGTTTGCATTTTTTTCGAGATAGCCAAGATGGATACGTGTTCTCGTTGTAGTTGAGGTTTGGGACCATCATATCATAATCCTCATTATCTTCAATGCTATATGAACACGTGTCACATAATACTTTGCAATATACTTGACGATTTATATAGGGAACTTCAATGATCTCGTATTTGAGGGATATCAACGTAGAGTACTCCATGATGGGTGATTAAAACCTATTAGAGAAACGCTAAAGTGATTCTCTCAAGATTCTTCATTCTTTTTATCATTTTATAATTTAAAGTTAATTCTTGTGCTAACATTATAAAATAAGAAGTATTTTTGTTCATCATCTTAAACTTTGATGCATGTTCATCATATACCTAATTATCTGACATGTGTTTTTCATTTAATCTTGGTTAATTTTTTTCCAAAATTGAAAAACTAACATTAATGTGAAAGTTAACTATAGTTAGGTGAAATGATACATGACAAATAATTAAGTATATGGTGAGCATACACCATAGTTATGGTGGTGAGCAAAAATGTTCCCTTATAAAACATTGTGTCAAACACATGAGATGGCACAGATCTCATAGAAAGTCATACTTTTAATAGAGTTTCCGTGATATTTCTCAATTTATTATTATTAAGGAGGAGAGGGTTCACTACTATTATAATGATTTCAAAATTTAAACAGTCTAAGAGCATCTCTAAATGATGTGTCAAATTTTAAACATCAAAATGATATTTAATAGCTTATGTGGCAATTTGACATTTTATGCAATATTTTGCTCCACTCGATATGTCAAATAATAATGTTATTTATTAAAATTTTTTAATTTTTTGGGAGATTCAATAATTGAGACAACCAATCAAAAACTTGAAATACACAACAATATTTATTATATATTATATTAATCTATTAAAAAACTATTTAATAAATTTGACATCTGCTGTCAAATTTGACACCAAAAGACTTTGCCTTCAATTGACTCAGCGTCACGTAGAAAATTGAAGGCTCGGTTGGAGAGAGTTTGCTGTCATTTTTTACTATTATATGCCTACGTGGTTGTTTTGGCATCTCTTTTGGAGATGCTCTAATGTTACTATTTTTTTCAGAGGCCTTCTTTGTAGAAATTTAAAAAAATAAGAAAGGGTGGCAAGACTCACCAAGGTGTCCGCCTAGGTGGAGATAGGCGAGCAAAGCAGATTATTTTTTTAATTTAAGAAAATCGCTTAGAGTCGTGACTTTCACTTAGACAGAAAAATATTTTGCATTTTACGTTTTCAATAAATTGTAAGAGACTTATTGGATACTTGGATGAACACTCATTATATGCTTATTTCCCATTGTTTTCAATATGTTCTAGTACTTTATAATTTATGTATCATTCTATTTTTCAATTTATGTTTCCTAATACAATTATGTATTTTTAATTATAAGTAGACACTTATTTTATGTTAAATAATAAATTTAACTAAAATAAAAAAGGGAAACTAATGAAAAGGGTTTGAAAACTTTGAGTTTTAACGATAAGAACAAAATAAAGGGTAAAGTGAATAGTACCAGGATTGACTTTTTAGTGTAAAAATATGGTTTTTCATTAAAGTGAACATTACTGAAAGCTTTTCGTTAAAGTGCCCAAATAAAAAACCACCTAGACTCCCGCCGACTCCTACATGCCGCCTAACTAGTGTCTAACACTTTTTTAAGACATTTTAGAATGATGTTATTTAAATGAAAACTGAAAAAGTAGACGCTTGAAATCCATTAAAGTAGAATATGGGATGCATTGACAATTGTACAGCCTACGTGGTTTCTGTACATCAAGAGAGAATGTAGAGCAAGTAACTCCAACCAAATTAATCAGATATGTCACCACAAGAGTTGATGAGTGCTGATGCAAATTAAATCAGTAACTTTCAAAATTCTTAATAATGTCAGTTCCTCTACTAAGAATATAGATTAGGTTTCGTAATTTTGGTTAAATCAAACATGCACCTTAGAAACTTTGAGTCATGATAAACGATCATCAATTTGTACTCTACTATAAGAATCAAGATTTGAACGAGGGTTAGAAGTATGGCTAACTTTTTATAGTCTCCTTTTTTCAATAATTGTTTGCGCATTTTAAAACGATTTTGAACGAGGGTTAGAAGTATGGCTAACTTTTTATAGTCTCCTTTTTCAATAATTGTTTGCGCATTTTAAAACGATTAGTGCTCTCTTAAACATTATGACTTGTTATATGATTTACATGTGATATAATTATATGCTATATATAAATATATGAGAGATTTTTCAGTGTGGCCCGAAACATAAGGTGAAACGCCATATGTTATTATACAAGTAGGAAAAAGTTTTTTTCTTTCAAGTATTCCTCCACTTGTATAAAAATATATGACTCATGTACCTGTATTTCGGACAGACTAAAAGTTCTTTATGTACATATCGCGACATGCATGAATGACTTCCAACCCTGCATTTCTACTCAGTTCGTCTGTAAAGACGTACGTGAACTGAAAACTCCACTTACATCACAACAAATCGCGCATGAAAACTGATAAATCTGTGTAAGTGATACGATAAACAGTAATGGATATGATTACTCTGGATATACATGTGTTAAGAATGTTACTGAAGACATTTTGGTGAGTTGTAAAACACAAAATTCCATTATTTTAGAGTACCTGTGCTGTGATCCGATGACAAATCTGGTTTCTTGGACTATTGCGTGATGCAATAAATATAATTTAGATTTATTTTTAACTAGGCTCTTGAAATTCGATTTTAATTTCATTTTACTTTTTGAAACTCAAAAGTCGTCACTTTACTCCTTAAAACTTAAAATTCACTTTGCTTTGCCGTCTGCAACTCAATTTTGATCTCATTTTGCCCCTGAAACTTGAAATTTGTCTTTATAAAACTCAAAATTTGCTCTATATTACTTTAGATCTGTTAATTTCTTATGTGGGTTTGATGTGGGTGCGCTAGGCTAATCAATTTCTTTTTTAATTTTTTTCATCTATTCAATTTCTTTTAAACTTAATATTATCTGATTGTTGAAGTTACCACATAACGAAAATTATAATCAAATTTATTGCATATGTAACATAGTCTTATGGTGTTGGGCTCCACATGTGTTTTAGCCTTTTAGGAGGCGACTTATAAGTTTTAAGGGGAAAAGAGAGTCCACAAGCCAAGATAGAACAAATTTTGAGTTTCAAGTGTAAAATTATGACTTTTGAATTAAGGAGAATAAAGTGAGATCAAAATGAAATTTTTTAGAATGGGTAGCTCAAAATAAGCCTATATTTTAGTAAGAGCTTTGAATTGGGCCTGGGCCAAACATTGAATAACGAAAATGATAGAATATTATAATATGTTAGCTCAAGTTTGCACTCAATAATATAACTCATCATCAGCAGCATCAGCTATTTATTTTCCTATAAATAGACAGACAATGGTTTAAATGGATTAAAACTTAGGCTAAGCAAATGACTTTTATAAATATGAATGGTAGTAATAAAGTTTATCAATATATTCGGTTTATTGTTACCTTTCTATATCACAAGAGTTAAAGTCTGGTGACGAATTGAATATGTGTTTATGTGCCATAAAATGAAAATAAATAAAAAAAGGCATACCAAACATACATCAGTTTAGCCATGTTTAGAATAATGTGTTTTCTCTTTTGCATACAAATTCAAATTTTACTTTAAATTAATGAATTTAGTGTAGAATATAGTTTGTATTAGTTATATGGGAAAAAGTCTGTTTACTACCCTGAAGTTTTATGGTTTTCAACATTTAGTACATCAAGTTTTTTTTCGTTCCAGATTCATATCTAAAGTGTAAATTTTGGGACAGTCTGATACATCTGTTAGTCAAACCGTTAGTTCTCCCGTTAAGTGATGACGTGGCGTTCATGTGGACAATAACTGAGCGTCACGTGTCATTAAAAAATATTAAAATAATTAATTAAATAAAAATTATTAAAAAAAAAATCTTTCCCTCCCCTCCCCAACAACTCC
>JADOBS010301139.1:0-11613 GCA_015708375.1 Cydonia oblonga
CGTTAGGCCTCAACTTACCGTCCAACTAGCGCATAAAAGACAATAGACAATTAATGATATTAAAATATTATTTAAAAATTAATATTATTTTTTAATCAATCTCACTCTCTCTCCTCCCACCAGTTGTGTGGGCAATAAAAAACAATATTATTTTCAACTTTTCATCTTAGATTATTTTTGGTCTCACACACTCTTCTAATTTTTTACTGTCGAATCGAATGAATTGAAGAAGATCAATGAACAAAAATTAACAAGAGGTGTGTGGGAAGTAATTTAGGGTGTGTGGATATCACACCCCTTATTCAATCCCACATGCAACCTTTGAATCTTCCATTAACATTTTTTTTTTGTCAAAAGATAGATTTGTTAGATCAGTTGTTAGATTAAAGAGTCAACAGAGTTTGAACTTACGCTACCATGCAAAGGCACAACTCCTTTCTACTACTGTAGTAAAGAGTGACAAGCAATCTTCCATTAACTTTGTCTTATTTTCTTCTCATATTCGTTCACCTTTTCATCTTCCTCATCATTATGTTCATCCTTTCCCCGATTTGGAAATATCAAGAACCAAATTGGTGAGGTGCAATAAGAACCCCTCCGACTTCACCAGGACCTTCAGCGTATGCACCTCCTATCTCTAGGAGCATTTCGCCACCCTCATCGAGGCCCAAATCCATGTCAGATCTACTCGGTGGCACAATTAGAGCAGCTCCAGCGGGAGTATTTGTCCGATGAATCGGCGACTTTGAAGATCCAATAGCCCCAACAACCTTCTCCAACCCAAAAGGCGATTGGGCAGGTGGGGGGGCCCCAAGTGAAAGGCCTGGCTCGAATTGGTGGCCCGAGAGCCCGAGGTTGTGTGTCCTGACGTCAGCCACGTATTAGAGTTAATATAAAATATAAAATATTAATAAAAATGTAAAAAATTTAATAAAAAAATCCGAAAAAATTTAAAAAATTCAAAAAAAAAATTGATTTAATTTTTCTATAAATATGTTATCATTATCTTCTAACTTACACCACAATTTTATATTTTCTCAAATACCTTGGGTTGTAATTTCTTATTTAATGACACGTGGTACAATGAAACCGATTAAAAATTCTATCCGAAATTACAAATAAAATTATTTTTTATTTTTTATAAAATAAAAAATACTAATATTTTATTGCTTATTGCCATGACTATTCAGTTTAGGGGTAGAGATGCAAAAGGCAATGACTGTTCATTAAAGGCAATTATTGTTCATTGGAGGGGATTGAATAGGAAGTTCCCTTAGGGGGCCTTCCTCACGTTGGAGTTGCTCTTAGGCTATCCTCACTCGATTGCTCAGTTGGGTTGTGTAAGGCCACTGTAACGACCTGAAATTTCTAATTCGGAAGCTAATTACTAAGATAGGCCCCAAATTCATTTTCTTAGCAAATTTCACTAAAAGATTTATCTCTGGTATTTTATTATGGCTATATCTAACATTCTAGTTAGATTGCCAACGTACCCTACTAAGGGATCAAGCCATTCGTAGTTCACATTACGCTTCTAGAACAACATACTAAAATTTCATTTCAATCCAACGGTCGGATTTCCGTCAATCACAACATTCGAGTGACGGTCGATGTTTTAATTTACTAACTTGCAAATCGAATTCGGGAAGATTCATACGTCAGATTCCTGATCCGTAAGGTACCGTTTGGTACGTGGGATGGGATGGAACGGAGTAGGACGAGGCGTTCCGTCCCACGTTTAGTGTGCCTAAAACGGGTGGAATGTGATGTTCCACGGGACGAGTTTTGAGTGAATTTTTGTTCCGCCTCACCCCCTGGAATGACTCGTTCCATATCTGTGTAACACAAAATTATAACATCTCTGTCTCCTTCTTCTTCCTCCTTATTTCCATCCGAGGGCATCTTTGCTCCCTCTTTGTTCCGTCCCGTCCTGTCCCGTCCCGTCCCATTCCGTTTCGTCCCGTCCCATTTGCATACCAAACTATACCTAAATTCCTAAGGTCTTTAAATATTATGTACTATAATATCTCAAAGTTTGGTGATGATCCAACAGTTGAATGGTTGTCAATTACGAAAAATCGGTGGTACAATTATTCGAAAAATTTGAATATTCGAATCAGCGCATCAAATTTCAACAAACGGACCTTGGATATGGGCTCAGGACATCAAGGATGTCTCGCTGTCCGAAATCCATGTAAACAGATTTTTCCCCACGCGCCGCCTCGCGTGGTGGTTTCCAGCGACCGGAAACCCACTTTTTCGTCTAACTCCAAATTCTACCAAAATTTACAGAAAGATAGAGCTCAACAAAAGGAACAAGTTTTATACCGCCACGAAGTCCAAAAGTGGATGGAAGAGGTTCAATTCTGCTGATAAAACCGGAGGGTGCCTAAAGCTTCCCGGTGTCGATTCGTCGCTCATGGTGGTCCAATAGGAACAAAGCTGGTCGGGATTTACTCCTGGGATGATGGGCTACAAAACCTAAGTTGTGGCATCGGCCATCACTTTGCCGATTCACCGAAAAATGAAAAGGGTGGCCGGAGCATCATTGGTTTTCATCGGTTTTTATGGCTTCACACCACCACATACGGTGGCTAATCAAGGTGAGTGAGTGCTTCAAGATGGTGGTGGTGGCGTCGAAAATTTTTCACCTGAGTTGGCCGGAATCGACCTTGGAAAATGGGGGGTTGTGAGAGGACAAATGGGGGTTTTTCTGGGTTATTTGGGCATTTTCACTAGGTTTCCCAAAGTGGAAACCTTCTAATTTCAGGTTGACTAATTATAGACTCTCTACTAATAGTAAGTCCACATGTTTAAAAAGTCTCACTACTTCCGAGGCTTGTAACTTCTCTGTTCTAACTCGGAATTAGGATCCGTTTGCACCTACACGCGCGTAGGGTCGTCCTCTATTCAAATATATTTAGAAATACGATAAAATATATGAGGAAATACGTCCTCATAAAATTACGTTTAGTCAAGGAGAGACATTTTCGTCTTTTCACTTTCCGATAAATTTTTTTTCCACATAATCATATATTTTAAATTTTTTAGGATATTACAGCCACAAGTAGCCCGACTAATTTGGCTGGGGTGGAGAGAATTTTTCGGATTTTGGGGATTCAATTGCCTAATTGGTTGGGCCACTCAGATGAGGTGGACTTGCTGTAATAGAGATAAACTCACATGTGTTGGTGAATCCTAACATTATTTGAAAATGTTGCAAATGTGGTAAGTATAGACTTACTCATTTCATTATTTTTTTCTCTTATTGGAATCTTGATATATGTCACTTCAATGGTTAAGATAAGTAAATGAGTAATATTTCACTTACCACATTTGAATCACCTCTCTAATAAAGGTAGGGCCCACTAATACATATAGGTCATATCTCTATTAGAAAGATAGTACAAATATTGTAAGGAAAATATGATAAGAGTTAGCATTTTTTGTTTTTTTGTTTTTTTTTTTATAGAAAAAGGCCTGATTCAATATTCAAAACTTACTGAAAAATGTAATGAAGTTATGCACAAGTGATGGAAAACTAAAACCTCGGAGGTAATAAGTTCAGAACTTGTGCTTTAAAAATACGTGACTCCAAACAAATCAAATCAATGGCTCCTTAATTGTAAGGAGCGAAGAAGTGCTCATTAGTTTGGATCGTATTAAATTAAGTATCAATGTACTTATGACGGCTCGAGTTGAGGGCTATACATGAGGTGCACATCTAATGCTACACTATCGTATTTTTTATACTATATTTGTACTAATTTTGTAATAGAGGAAGATCTCAATTGAAAGTGATGTAGAACCTTTTTAATGATTAAATTACATGTCCAACAAAAAAAATAATTAAATTACATGGAAGATATTATATTCACACATTTCAAATTACTTTCTCCACACTATTTTTATTTTTTAGTATTTTTTAATATTCTACATATCACAAACATTTGATAGAAAAATATGAAAAAATTAAGAAGGTATAAAAAAAGTATTTTAAGATGTGTGAATATACTTTCAATGGTTGAGATGTAACTTGATGACATGGAAATTAATTTGATTAACCCTTTTTAAACAATGTACATCACTCTAATGCTCCTTCACTTTCCCTTTTTTGCTTTTTCTTTTTCCTTTTCTTTTCGCATTTTCTGCTCTCTTCTATTAATTCTCACTATTATCCATGACACCCAATTAAAACATCAATGACTTGTTTTGTTAAAAACGTTGTTCATATCGTTTAAAGACGTTTGTTAAGGATTAGTGATATCCACATTCATTTTTATTTCTTACACATCTTTTTTAATTTTCGACCGTCAGATCGAATGAATTAAAGAATATCAATGACAAAAAATTAATAAGGATGTGTGGGAAGTAAATGGTTCATTTGAGTGTGCTTTTAAAATGACTGAAAACTTTTTTTATGAAAATATTTTTGAAACCAATCCTTAGTCAAAATCCAAGTGAAACCGGAAAAACACTTTAAGTGATTCCTATAAAAAAAAATTCTAAACCCTACACTTAAAGTGATTTTGAAACTCAAAATCACATCTAAGCGAACCCAAAAACAAATGTGTGAATAACATTTTTGCTTTTAAAAGGCAGAACAATTAAAAATTTTACCAAAAGAGAACAAGCGGAATAAATAAAGGCAGCACGATAATTGAGGGCTGGGTCTGCTGTCCCGTAAATAGTGTCTCTTCTATATCTCCTCTTTTATCACGGCATGCCACTTAACTCCGTTAATTTTTAATAAATTAAAATAAATAAATAATAAAGGTAAAATCAGTTGACAGTTCGTCTTCTCTCGTTCCACTGTTTAACCATTTTTAATATGTTTCTTAAAACAAAATCTTCACAACAAAACCCAACACTGGGAGCCCGGAAAAACCTCATTTCCTCTCTCCTCCGCTATTTTCTTGTCTGTTCAAATAATACCCAATCGTGATCGACCCAGCCCGTCAAACAACAAATTTTATGTAAATTTTGGTTTGAGGAAGGAAGAAATCTGGTTTGAGGAAGCAAGAAATTTGGATTTCGTGTAGATGGGGGAGGCTTTGGCGAGGAGTTGGGGTAGCCGTTGCTGAAGTGGGGTTGGCTGGCGTGGGAGACTGTCGGGGTCGGGCTGGGTGGGGAAGCGGTGGCTGTAAGTTTCTTCATTTTTAGTTTTTATTTTTTTTTATATTTTTTTTATTTTTTATTTTTAATTAAAAGTTAACAGGGTTAAGGTTAGGTTTAAATGACTAGACACGTGTCAGAGAAATAAGAGAGGAGACAGTGGAGTCACTAACTTAGGGCAATACGTAGTGTATACTTATTATCTTATTTAGTGTGGTATATAGTCATCACCTTATTTATCATAGTTAGATGAGTTTGAATTTCGAGATTTGTGTAATGGATAGTTATAAATCTTAAAATTCAAATTTATCTAACGATGATAAATAGAATAATAAGCATATACCACATTAAATGGTGCTGAGCAAAAATGCACTTACAACACGTAGCCATACTCGAGTCTCTTCTTTCTCTTGCTTAGTCATACCCCCACCTCCAAAGGGCCCCATTAATCAACTGTGAGATTTGATTATTTTGTTTCTTTTTTGGGCAGAGAGAATGGAGAGATGGAGAGACATTAAGGCTTTAATATCATTTGTTGCTGAAAATTAAAGACTGCCTTTAATTTAGGTTTTGCTATAATTGTTGTTTTGCAATTTGGATAAGTGTTTCTAGTTTCTACTTTAGTTTATTCATCATTTTGTTTTGTTTCATGGTTTCTCTTATATGTTTACTAATAATTTTCTTAATTGATCACATGTTTTAAAATTTCTTTTAAGGTAAGGGATCTGGGGGCACATGTTTTTAACGCATGTTTTGACATCTATTTTGTAGGATCCATTTCATAATGTATTTCAAAAATCCAAACAGTTTATATTTTAGTATATCATTCATATATTATCCTTGCAAAAAATTAGACAAATCTGAAACTATTATGACATTCATTTATAGTTAAGAAAATTGACAAATACAGTTCTACAAAGACACATTAAGTTTAATTCAAAGGTCATATGGTTTTGAATTTGAGTGATTTTTGGTAGACATGATCTTTGAGAGAATACCTAAAAGATTAATCGTTCGAATCGTTGAAATACATTACAGAGTAGGCTCTACAAAAACGTGTGTCAAAAGCGTGTCTTCGTATCCCAACCCTTCTTCTAATTATGATACAGAAGCAAAGAATGGTTGTTGAATCTAGGCATATCAAGGAACAGGAAATCCAAACTCTGTCGACCCCAAAATTATTTGATACGACTCCATTCAATAATCCGTCAATTTACGACAAATCTATGTCGAATTGGTTATATTATCGCATGTCAAGTTCAATGAGCTACAGAAGGGATTTAGATCAAAATCCGATCCATTAAGAGACTAAGTTGAATGGAAGTTGGGGTGTATACAGGTTTGATCGGTAGCTGAATTGGTTGCCGGAGGAGAATTAGCTTGATGCCACGCAGCTTTGTATGTGTCTGTAGTACAAAGTCCTCCTCCATGTGTTGTGGCCGCAGAATACAAGAATATCTAATTAGGAGGGTCCCCTGAAAAATACAAAGCTTGGTTTTTGAGTTGAAACAGATTAGAAAAGAGCCTTTGATTTTCGTTTGGTTGTTGTTTGGAGGTTAGTAGGGTGTAATATTTAGAGCATCTTCAATGGGAGATCCCATTTAGGGTTTCTGTCACTGTTTTTAAGGATTATTTTAAGGGTTTTAAGAGAATATTTGGGTCCCTATAATAATATTAACTTCAATGGAGGGTTCTTATAGTCCTTAAATTTAAGGAATCGTTATTTACGTAGCAGTTGTTGATTTATACAATGCAGTTATCTGCGCACACCCGTTGGTTTAAAAGAAGAAACTTTAGTGAAATTATGTAAATCTGATTTATTAATTATATCGGAGCAACATGGCATGCTTATAATTTTTTAAGAGGACTCCTTGTGGAGTAAAAAATAATCCCAAAAATTCACAAGGCGACACGTGGATGTTTACTCAAGAAAGACAAAATTACCCTCATTAAATGGGCAGGGCTCTCAAACATCCCCAATCGCAACTCAACATCCCTAAACGTTCAAGCAGCAGACTATGACTGCTTACAGCTCCCCTGCTCATGGGGTGGAAAAGTCAAAGGTATTAAAGATAAAGATTAATTACAAAATCCTATCTTTAATACAATTTTAAATGAAGACCAACACATCAAGTAAGAATCCCTCTCACAATCAATTAGGGATATTCCCATCGTCATTCCAAGATATTATCTCCTATTTAATATCTTGGAAAAATTCTTTCCTTGTGCATCCTACGAATCCTACAGATGACATAACTTGGCAAATAGGAAGCCGTCATGTGTAGGGCAAAACCCTACACCCATGGCCGGCCATCTCCTCCTATATATACCTGCATACTTGATTGGAGTTTTGCTTGACATAATTAGGTCATATCTATGAACAATTATTATCCTGAGTCTTGATTGCCACTTTTTGATTCATTGCACAAAATTTGTGTTTCATGTATAATCTGTCATTTTGCTTTTGGCATCAAAATTCAAGAGTTAAGCTTTTAAAAAAAATGATCCACGCTAAATGTCTAAAAGTTAAGCTTTAAAGCTCCAAACGATCGACTTTGTTTAAGGTTGTCGTCATTCTACATACTTTCATGGCAATTGAACGAACGAGAACCACGATTACTAAAAAATAATAACAATAATAGAGTACCTAGTGTCGGGTTTGAGGGAGAGCAACTTGCGCAGTTGAACGGGGCTTTCCACATCCAAAGGGGCCCAATTAATCAAGGGTTTTTAACTTTAATCTTTAAAGAAGATTGAAATTTAATAAAAACCTGATGTTAAATTACATATTAATTATAGTCTCTTGATGTGTTCTTAATTCAAATTAATTAATGTGTATTTATTCAATGCCTCTCATTAAATATTTAATTTTTTAATATACACATTTTATTTTATTTTTGACCAAAAACAACTTTTTTTTTTAATTTATTGATTTTATTTAACATTCTTCAAACTTAAATGACTCAATTAATGTACCTAAATGTTAGTACCGAATTGTATTATATTAAATTAATGCACCTAAATGTATTATATTAAATTAATGTACCTAAATGTGTGCACCCAAATGTTTATACCGAAATATATTATATTGAATAATGTACCTAAATGTTTGTATCGAAATGTATGTACCGAAATGTGAGTACCTAAATGTATGCACCATAATGTATTATAATGAATTTAGTGTACCTAAATGAAGAAGACAAAGTATATCGAAATATATTATATAACAAAAATTAGTTCATCTAAATGTTTACAACAAAATATATTATGATGAATGAAATGAAAATTATAATTATAATGAAATATAATTAATACATTAAAATTAGGAAGAAAAAAAGAGAAATAATAAAAACATCAAATATAATTTAATAAATGAGGTGATTAATGTATCAAGGGACTAAAAATAGATTTTGATGCTACTCATGGTTTTAGTTTAAAAGTCATTTTTGCCAAGAATTAGAATGAAGTTTCCTAATTGATGAACTATGGAATTTGATTATTTTGTTTGTGGTTTGGGCAGAGAGAATGGAGAGATAGATAGAGAGAGAGATTAAGGCTTTAATATCATTGTTGCGGAAAATTAAAGATTGCCTTTAATTTAGGTCATACCATAATTGTTGTGTTGCAATTTGGATAATTGTTTTTAGTTTCTACTTTAATTTATTCATCATTTTGTTTTGTTTCATAGTTTATTTTATATGTTTAATAATGATTTTGTTGATTGATCATACAACTTTAAAATTTCTTTTGTGGGTTAGAATCGAAGGACACACGCTTTTATTGTTGATTATTCATCATTTTGTTTTGTTTCATGGTTTCTTTTATATGTTCACTAATAATTTTGTTGATTGATCACATGATAGGTGTCACATCCCGGCCCGGGGCAGACCACTTTCCGGGTCCGTTCCACCACCGTAGCACGATATTGTCCGCTTTGGGCCCCTACCACGTCCTCACGTTTTTGTTTATGGGAACTCACACGAGAACTTCCCAGTGCGTCACCCATCATGGGAGTGCTCTCGCGCGCTACTCGCTTAACTTCGGAGTTCCGATGGAACCCGAAGCCAGTGAGCTCTCAAAAGGCCTCGTGCTAGGTAGGGATGAGAATATACATTTAAGGATCACTCCCCTGGACGATGTGGGATGTCACAATAGGCTTTAATATTATTTGTTGCGTAAAATTAAAGACTGCCTTTAATTTAGGTCTTACCATAATTCGTCATTTTGTTTTGTTTCATGGTTTCTTTTATATGTTCATTAATGATTTTGTTGATTGGTCACATAATTTTAAATTTTCTTTTAAGGATTAGGATCCGGGGATATACGCTTCTGACACATATTTTGGCACCTATTTTGTAGGCAATTCGTAATGTATTTCAAAATCTAAACCGTCTACATTTTAGTACATTATTCATAGATCATCCTTACAAAAGACTAGATAAACCAAAACTACTAACATTCATTTGTAGTGAAGAAAATAGACAAATACGGTTCTATAAAAAAACATTAATTTTATTTCAACGGTCATCTAGTTTCAAATTTTGGTGATTCTTGGTAGATATGTGTGACATCCCACATCGCCTAGGAGCGTGATCCTTAAATGTATATTCTCATCCTTACCTAGCACGAGGCCTTTTGGGAGCTTACTGGTTTCGGGTTCCATCGGAACTTCGAAGTTAAGCGAGTAGCGCGCGAGAGCAATCCCATGATGGGTGACTCACTGGGAAGTTCTCGTGTGAGTTCCCAGAAACAAAACCGTGAGGGCGTGGTCGGGGCCCAAAGTGGACAATATCGTGCTACGGTGGTGGAGCGGGCCCGGGAAGTGATCCGCCCCGGGCCGGGATGTGACATATGAATAAGAGAAGACCTAAAAATAAAAGGAAAACTAATGAAAAGAGCTTGAAAACTTTAAGTTTTAACGATAAGGACAAAATAAAGGGTAAAGCGAATAGTATCAGGATTGACTTTTTAGTGTAAAAATATGTTTTTTCGTTAAAGTGAACAGTACTAAGAGCTTTTCGTTAAAGTTCCCAAAAATAAATGGTTCGGATCATTGAAATACATTACGGAGTATGCCTTACAAAAACGTGTGTCAAAAACTTGTGTCTCTAGATTCTAACCCTTCTTTTAAATATGACACTTACAAGTTATATATGATAATTTTTTTACTATTTCAGTATACCTTTTCAAGTTTATGTTAATAGGACTTGCTCATTGTACCGAAACAAAAAGGCCCGTTTATAATTACAACGGCCCCCCTCCCCCCAAAAAAAAAATCTCAGGGATGACCTTGCAGGATCAGCACCAAATTTGAGTGGCGTATATGCAAATTTGATTGGAATCTTACTTGACATAATTAGGTCATATCTATGACCAATTATTTTTCTACCTACCACTTTTTAATTCACTGCATAAAACTTGTGTTTTATGTATAATTTGATATTTTTCTTTTGACATCAAAGTTCAAGAGTAAGTTTTTTCCAAAAAGCTCCACTTACTATCTAAAAGTTAAGCTTTAAAGCACCTTTTAGAATTTTGTCCTGAATGTTTTAGTCTGAGCCAGCATGCACGTAGAACTATTGGGTCCTGTATTTCTGTAAGAGAAGTAATGAGAAAAATATCCCTGATTGTTTCACAAACTGGATCTATACAAGCCTAGCTAATTTTTGTTAATTAATATATGTAGCTTATTTAAACAGACTGACTTTTTTTTTTGAAAGAAACGATAGTTGTTTTACTAATATCAAGGAGATAACAAACAATCATCCGAGAGGATACCCTGAATAAACGATCCGATCGTTGAATCGTCACCAAACTTTGATACATTAAAATACGTAATATTTGAGGACATTGGGAACTTACAGATCGGAAATCCGACGGATCTTCTCAAATTGGATTTGTAAGTTCGTAAAATAAATCGTCGACTGCCACTTGAATTCATGATTGGCGAATATCCGACCGTTGGATCGTAATGAAGTTTTAATATGTTGATCTAGAAGCGTAATGTAAACTACGAATGGCTTGATCCATTTGTAAGATACGTAGGCAGTCTAATGAGACAGTTAGATGCAGCCATAAAATAACCCAAATTTAATATTGTGTTGGATTTCTTTTAAGGAAAGAAATTTATTACAGTTAATAGTGTAGAGATTAACCATGATTTATTTTGGCCTATCACTGGTTTTAGCTTCCAATTTAGAATTTTGGGTTGTTATAAATTGGTATCATAGCGAATGATCCTGCTCTACAATATGCAATATTCTCGAGTTCATGTTGGTGTGAATTATGATTAGCATTGAGATTGCATTATTTCATAATTCCTATGAATAATGAGGCATTTATGTGAAATGCATATATATTGCGAATCATTGTTATTTCATAATTGTTGGGAAATAAGTGGCATCCAGGTGATATCTATATGGTGGACCACTCACGTATCTGGCAGGGTGCAATTTCCAAGGTGATTATGAAGTTTTGTGAGTGGAAATTATGATTTGC
>JADOBS010301140.1:0-11614 GCA_015708375.1 Cydonia oblonga
TCGGTTACGGTGGTTTGGACATGTGCAACGAAGGCACACTGACGCTCCGGTTAGAAGATGCGACTACGGGACAGAGGTTCAGGGCCGAAGGGGTAGAGGAAGACCTAGGAAAACGTTGAAAGAGACTTAAGAAAAGACTTAGAGTACTTGGATCTAACGGAGGACATGACACAGGACCGAGCGCAATGGCGTTCTAGGATTCATATAGCCGACCCCACTTAGTGGGAAAAGGCTTTGTTGTTGTTGTTGTAATGTTTTACATGTACTGTTGGAAAGCATTTGTTTGTATCAATAACTAATTCTGTCTTGTCTTCTGTTCACAGAGTCGGGTTTTGAAGCATGCTGGTGATTTGCCTGCTGCTGCTGCACTAGCAGATGAAGCTAGATGTATGGATCTTGCAGATCGCTATATAAATAGTGACTGTGTTAAGCGTATGCTGCAGGCTGATCAGGTTTTAAATCTCACTTTTTGTGACTAATCTCTTTGTTCTGTTTGTCGGAAAATATTTTGTAGAAAGAACGGAACATAATTGCAAAAGGGGGGGGGGGATGGACATAGGGTCCATTAACCAAGTCACCTAAAACAAAGCAAGTAATGCCAGACTTATACCAAAACAAATGATATATGGGAGCCATACTTTGTATGCATTTTTATCGTAGAAATTGTTGTTGAATTTTGTTGCCTTTTCTATATAGTTTCTCTTAATACTGAGCTTGTTTTCATGTTTGTTTCCCTCCTTTTCAAGGTTCCTTTGGCAGACAAAACTGCTGTACTGTTCACAAAAGATGGTGATCAGCACAACAACCTTCATGATATGCAGTGCATGTGGTTTGTGTCAATTTTGTCTGGGACCATTTACTGCTTGCATGAAATAACACTTTTGGTTGGGAATTCTTAATATTCCTTACTTTGTCCTTTTGAAGGTATGAACTTGCTTCTGGTGAGAGTTATTTCCGCCAAGGTGATCTTGGACGAGCCTTAAAAAAATTTTTAGGTGTGGAGAAGCATTATGCTGATATTACAGAAGATCAGTTTGACTTCCATTCTTATTGCTTAAGGAAAATGACGCTGCGTGCCTATGTCGAAATGCTTAAATTTCAAGATCGGTTGCATTCACATGCATATTTTCACAAAGCAGCTGTTGGTGCAATCAGGTGAAGTAGAATTATTGGTTTGTGGTTTTTCATATACAATTTAAGCAAATGAGGTTATTTCCATGTCACAGCTTCATCCAAGATCTATTGTTATTTACGCCATATAAACTTTGTTGGTTTGTAGTTTGTCATTCACTTTGAAATAGAATAATATGCAGTACTTTAATTCTTGGCCCATGTTAATATTTGTGGTTATTGAATTTGACATGCAGATGCTATTTGAAGTTGTATGATTCGCCTTTGAAATCTACATCCGAAGAAGATGATGAGATGTCTAAGTTGCCCGCTTCTCAAAAAAAGAAGCTGAGGCAAAAACAGAGAAAGGCAGAAGCACGAGCTAAGAAGGTATTGTATTTTCTTTGTATGGTGTGTGGTTGTCCTTGTTATTTTGACCATCCTAATGCTCAGCATTCTTTAGGAGGCAGAGGGAAAAAATGAAGAATCTAGTGCGGGTGGTGTTTCTAAGTCTGGGAAACGAAATGTAAAGCCTGTCGATCCTGATCCGCATGGGGAGAAGTTGTTGCAGGTTATATTTTAATTCGCAATTACTTCTTGCCCCTTAGCTTCATGTTTCCAACTGCTATACAGGCATCTTTAGATTTTGCTATATACTGCTGTTACATAGTAATTGGTGTTTTATTTCTCTCTTACACTCTTACATACTTGCTTAGGTTGAGGATCCGATGTTAGAAGCTACGAAGTACTTGAAACTGCTTCAGAAGAACTCGCCTGAGTCCTTGGAGACGCACTTACTTTCTTTTGAAGTAAATATGAGGAAGCAGAAGATTTTGCTTGCCTTTCAGGTAATTTTGAGCAAGATGTTTCTCATTGATTTTTGTTTACTTGAAGAACTCCCTGTTTGTTTCATGGTTGGAAGAGTTTGAATTTTAATATCCAAGATATCTGTCACAAACAACTGGAGTATAGGAGTACCTGGAATTTGTACTTGTTACTTTACCATCTATAACAAAGTGCATTCTGCCAGGAATGAACTTTCATTATTGCTAGTTCAATCACTTTGGATTTTGGAAGATAATTGACCTGTTTTAGGTAAATCATTCTTTTGATTTGGAGAACAATTTTATAATCATTTTCGTAAGTTTTCTTTTGGCTGTAGGCTTTGAAGCAGCTTCTGAGGTTAAATGCTGAACACCCAGACTCGCATCGTTCCTTGGTATGTCATACATCGTGTCTTGCTTGTTTGTGTGTGTGCATATATGTTGTGATGGTTTTAGAGGCCCTTATTGCAATACTTTATGTTACAGATTAAATTCTTCCATAAAGTGGGTTCAATGCCTGCTCCTGTGACGGATAGTGAGAAACTCATTTGGAGTGTCTTGGAAGCTGAGCGCCCAATGATCAGGTTTTCTTTGAATGTGCACTTTGCTCTTTCTCTCTCTCTCTCTCTCTCTCTCTCTCTCTCTCGGTGTGTGACAAATTTCAATTCACTTACCGAAGATCTGTTTTTATTCTTTCTATAGTCAATTGCAGAATAAGTCTTTGGTGGAGGCAAACAAGAATTTCTTGGAGAAACATCAAGGTGACTATTAATTTTGAACTTTAAACGATAAATGCTTAAGCTCATTATTGTTTGAATTGTTTCCTTATGTCATTTTTTGTTCGTCTTTTCAGATTCTTTAATGCATAGAGCTGCAGTTGCAGAAATGCTATATGCTCTGGAATCTGACAAGAAATCGGAGGCTATTAAATTAATAGAAGAGTCAACCAACAATATGGTGCCCAAGTAATGCCATGTTCCATTTCTTTTATTTTTTTTCTTTGAAAATTGTTTACATATTTACATATCTTTAAAAGTAATTGTCGTAAATCTTTGCATGTATTTTTCATATTAGAAATGGAGCGCTTGGACCTGTCAGAGAGTGGACACTCAAAGATTGTATTACAGTCAACAAATTCCTTGAAACAATTCTTGGTGACCCTGCGGCTGCTTTGAGTAAGAGAATTTTGTTCCTTTTGTACTAAAAATATTAAAAGGAGTTTTACAAAGTTGGGTTACTTCTCACGAAATGGGAGATATTGGTAATTTGGTATCAGATGGCGCATTGGATTGCTTCAGTCTGTCTCACTTAAGTAAAAGTGCTTGTTTCAAAAATTTGTAACCTGTACTCTTGACCTTATGTTTTTCTGTGTTTGAATCTCTCCCTGGTGGTAATCCATGTTACAAAGACACTTATTGTTTTGGAAATAGTCTCGGGCTTTGCATTGCGTGTATATTAGAGCACTTCATTTGTATCCATAAATTGTTCATCTGGTTGAAGACATGGGCTCCTCTAATACTTTGTTTCTTTTGTAGGATGGAAAAAACAGTGTGCTGAGTACTTCCCTTACTCAACATACTTTGTAGGTAAATGCAGCTCTGCCGTACCCAACTCACCATACAACCAAAATGGAATGGCGAACCATACGGAAGGGGAGCAAAGTGCAGATTCCATTGCAGTAAATGGAAATTTAGAGGCATTCAAAGGCCTTACTGTCCAATCATGAAGCTGAATAGAAACATTAACTAAAGAAACATGCAAATTCACGGTGTTTGATTGAGAAATCACAAAACCAAGCTGCAGGTCAGAAGCGTATGTGCAGGGTAGATCGGATTGCAGCTTTTTTGAGAAAACTGTAAGGCGGTTTTGTGCAAAGTTATGGTTTGCTTGAAGATCAGGTTTACTTGGAAATGTGTATAATCAACTTTCTATTGTGCCTCTAGGGTTGGTTTTTCTTTCTTAATTTTGAGTCTGCTCGCGTTTTTGTGGGGGTCTTGAGTCTGCTTCTTGGTACGTGCTTCTACGCTTGAGCTTTTACTAATAGCAATAGGTCGGAGGAGACGCAGAATATCATTTTTTTTAGCGATGGTTTTAGATCCGGTCGGAATAGATCCACAGGACCAATGTTGTACTTATACCATTTCCTTTCCATTTCCTTTCCTTTTTATGTATAAACACCACTGAATTATTTGAATTTTTTTGCCATGGATATTACTTCCAAGACCAACGCGATTGGTAGCGTTTGAGAGGCATTGGTAGTTTGTGTTTGGCATCCGCCGGCCGGCATTCCTTTGTTTTGCAACAAGATTTAAGATCAAACGACCATTTTCTTGTGTTACGCATGAATCATACGATTTTCTTACAAATCCTCCATTGACCAGACCATGATGTTCCAAATTTCTATACCCAGGGGACATCTATTTGAACTCAAATGTAAAACCGAAAACCATGGGTACCTATATTCAGCTGTCGGGACATCTTGACATGTTCAAATCCCGACAGGTGAATATAGGTACCCGCACGCAATCGAATTTCGATCTAGTTTAAGGACGCTTCTGAGGTGGCATGCATGTCTGTCTACTCGAAGGTAGAATACGTTTTAATTTCTTTTCTCTCTCTCTATAGCAACGGATGCCAACCACAAAAAGAAGAGGGCAAAGTACGAAACTCACCGTATATTTTGAATAGTATACATGAAATTTACAGATATACTGAACTGCAAGTCCACGCAATAGAACCTGAGACAAGAGTCTCGGTTACCAAAGGCACCTTTCTGTTAAATGATATGGAAATTTTCGCACTTGGATCGAACCACCCGAAGTGGGTTTTTAACCGTTTGAGAATTTTGAATTCTGGAGTCCCTGGCCATCACGGAGCTCATCTTTGCTTACCCTATTGCTGGCTGGAGTCCCTGGCCGATGGCGAGCCACCGCTGCTCTCTCCAACCGCACTTTTGCACAGGGGACACGATGCATTGATTTTCAACCATTTGTCAACGCACTCCACGTGAAAGACATGTAAACATGGTAGCTCCCGCAGCTCATCGTCATCTGCATACTTCGCCAAGCAAATACAACAAACCTGCACCGTATGGAAGGAGAAAAGAAATCAATCAAATGACAACTGCAGAGAAGGAAACGGTCTCGTTGTTACTCGCACTTTCCAAAAATTTAGGAATGTAAATGTATAAAGCCTTGTTTCCTATAACAAACGAGAAGCTATATATAACCAATACACGACCATATAACTCTACTTCAAGCAAACCAAGAAAGTGATTATAGCCAATTAACCATTATCATTGATTGTAATATTTTGGTTTACAGTAAATATTATAATACGATTAAATAAAATTCTATTTGTTCGAATATCTGATACCTCCACCTAACTTAATAACTAATGACACGAGTTAGGTGACAAGTAACAAGTATAATATATTTTTATTTACCGTTAGGTAGAATTTCCTGAACTTGATGGTTAAAAGTTGACATGAGAATTAAATTTGATTAAGCATGGTTTAATTTCAAGACCATGAACTCGGCAGGGACAGAACTTACTCACCGCATCATCTCCAGATATCTCACGCTCCTTTTCTGTCCCTGCAGCCAAGAGCCCACCTTCACTACCTGGGCTGCCCTCCTGATCATCATTGGTCACATTTTCCTTTAACTTGAATTTGTATGTCGGGAGAGCATTAATTGATTCCACGGTGGCTCCTCTAGTCTGAGAAAGATCCTCTCGAAATCCAAGGACAGAAATGATGCAAGGCAGGCAGCAGCAAATTGTTGCACATAGTATGAATGGCATGGCATATCCAATACAGCTAAAGGTAAGGAACACTATGCATAACCTATAAGAAACACCGGATACGTTAAATGACTTGATAACCTAGAAGAAACCAAGGAAATGTTAGATGACTCGAACGCAGTACATATCAACATGATGTACCTGTACAGTTTAGGAGCATCAGAAGGGACAGAGTGACCTCCAAAAATCCACACATTGCCTACAACAAACCAGACTGCAAAGAAGCAATCTAAGGCCATCTTGAAATGATCCACTAACCCATTAATTCTGCAAAATTGAATGAGCTTCCTCACTTCACGACACCATCTATAAATTGCATAAAACACATGGAAAGATATAAAGAGAAGATAAGATAGATACAAGAAAGTAGTATTTAAACTGTTTGATGTAAAGTGGCCTTAAAATGTTAGCGCTGTCATCGTGCTTCAGTTTATTGTCTAATTCATATGTACATGCTAAAGTGAAAATTGATCAATATAAACCTTTAGATTTCACTCTCCAAAGTAACTAATCTTCTAATACGACCTATCATAAAGTTTGATTTATGTCAGCATGGATGACAACTGGTGTATTGTAGAAACCCAAGTAGGAAAACCATTAGAGAAGAATTACAAGAAGTGCAGCGCACAAGAAACCCAAAACTGAAATTTAACATGTAAGATTTTATGCAAGCCACTTCTTGGTGATCCAGCATGCACTACGACACATTTTTCCCTATCAAAATTATTGAGTTGTGAATAAATGAGAGGTAGTTCATCCTTCAAGTACTGTAGATCACTTGGTTAATCGATAAACCATATATTCACCCTTTCAGTCCATCTTCAATGTCTGGAAGGCATAAGGTTCTTAGCAAGGTAGAATACTTGCTTGCATTATTGCTCAAGGAGGTTCAATACTTAAGATTACTATTCGACAGAAGAGGCCCTGTATGTTGTCTTTCACCTTCTTGGTCTGTTAAGAACACGAATGGAAGAGGTTCTTCAAACGTTAATAATTTATTTCTTCATTATGCAGTTAGACAGTGGCCAATATTTTTGAGGAAAAGATTGAGTTGGGTGATTCTGCCGTCTTGTGTATCTTTATTAGCTGCCTGTGCATTTTAACTTTTAGAGAAGACTTGCCCTGTTTGGGACATATTGTTGAAAAGTTATGAAACGTGTGTGTAATTATCAGAACAAACACAACTTAATGAACTAAACTAAATTCATTCTCCTAAAAGCATGCTCACCAGGAAACCTGAGAGGTGAGGTGACAATATCAGTAAGTAAAATGCAAGACATCAGCCACCAATTAAACATAAAATGGGAAGATCAAAGAAAAATGGAAAACCTTGCACTTAAGGGTCCTCCAATTTGAGGGTTAGTTGTAACCGTTTCGGAGGTGCGACTGTGCTCTTCATCTGAAGCTTGTGTAATTGAAATAGCTGTATAAGACGTTGGTTCAGGAGGACTGCTTTCAGAAGACCCTTGATGCGATTGCATGGATTCTTGCTCAGCACCCCTGTTGCGGTTACGGAACCTCCAGTAAAGAACAGGAAGTGTTGCAACACAACCTGATGCATAACCCACAACCCATGCAAACAAAGGGGCTTGTGGATTTTCATTTGTTGACAGTGACAAAACAACAATAGATGCTATAATCTGACTCACAGTGACAACAAGCTCAACAGAAATCCATAACCCTGAATTTAAAGGGCTTCTTCGGCGACGACTATACCCATCACCTCTCCTCATAAATGAGGAATTCCTAGAATTCAATCTGTTTGAGGAAGATGAAGCAGCTTGATAAGTGGGTGCATGCGTACTTGCTGATGATCTGTCTTCATGCTGGGGCATGTCCACTCTAGGGGGTTGGTCATCACTAGATGTACTTGATGAAGCATCATCATTCCTTGTTACATCAATTACGTGCACACGATTGTTATGACTTTCCATCTGCTCTAGTAGCAAAGGAAATTGGTCACCTTGGGTGTCACTATTTGGTTCTGCACAGGGAACATCCATCTAACTCCACCAACCAAATTGGAAAGTGAGAATGCATAGATTTTGCTCAACTTTTTAGATTTTTCACTTTATAAAAAAGTCGTCCTCTTTCTTACTCGCAATACATGGCATAGTCTGGAACTGATAGATTCAAAGAATTTATTTCTATCTCATATCCAAGGCTGCAAGCTGTAACAAAATCAGAACTATGATTAGTTCTTTTAATCATTTTTATAAAACATAAATCGAACAATGCTAGCTAAATGCAGCAGAACAGGATTGCAATATCACATAATTGGTAGAACGAGCAATGCCAGCCTACCAAAATGATCAAGATCACACAACCAATCAGATGGGGGGTTACATGGTTCACATGACTAGTTGACGTTCATACATTACTAAATTACTTCCAAATTTGTCAGGGATATCACCACGACAAACAAACAAGAACGAGACATAAAAAACAAAACCAAGATTTAACAAGAAGATACAACCGGACAAACAGGAAATGAATAAACCTCTTATACCCCATCCGATTAAAACTACAGAATTGTTCTCAAACATAATAAAAGCCTCAAATTTTCTTCCTAAGTGGGTGAACATTCACAATTATAAGTTCATCCCATATACATTACATTTTCGACTAATTCTTCGGTCTCAAACCGGTAGTACAACACAAGTCAATGCACAAAACAGCATCAAAACACAGTTACCCACTTAGTGAAAACTCAAAATAAATCAAATCCCAGAAAATCACAGCCTTATTTCAATCTGAGAAGCAAAACCCATGCCTGAAAAGCTTCATCTATTCACTAAATTCACTAAATTACACTTGATAAAAATTAAAATCTTCCAAAAATTCACCGTCCCAGATCGATCGAACCAAAGCAATTGTATTAGGCTATTAACTCGAATTAAAACTTAAAAACCCACTAATGATCATACAAAATTAATAAAAAAATAATCAAATTTCAGAGAAATCAAAACCCTACAACGCAAAAATGATGATAAAAAAAGGAAGAAATTGCAGGGGTTCAATCAAATATACCTGATATAAAAGATACAATGAGTACCACAGTCAGAAGAGAAGCTTCAGAGCTCACTTTTTCTTCCCATTTCTTTCAATTTTCTCGCGGATTTTCAGTTTAATAAAATACAACGTCAGCTTTTTTTCTCCATTGCTCACGCAAACTCATCAGATACCAGATACACAGAGAGGGAGGGAGAGAGAGAGAGAGTAAACGTTGAGGTCAGAGATGAGCTGGGGGCAGTGACTGCGAGGGGTTTTGCGCCGTTGGATTGCGGAGGGTGATATCATCATGCGTTTGGTTTTGATGGACGGTTGATATTTACTTGATTTGGTTGGAGGCATCGCACCAACTCGGGCTTGTCGCGACTCGACGACTCTCGAGTCAAAAGCCCAAGCTTCAGTCCAGCCTGCTCGAACCAGCCCAAGACCCGCCTCAACTCGCTTACTTGATGTGTTTAGCTTAGATTATTCAACTCTAATAATAGTTGTTCGTGTCCTCGAATTGTGTACCATGTAGCAACGATAGTCATTTTTGTTAATTCTGTTAATTTTTTTGATGAATTGAAGGGTAAAGTAAGAATTTAATTAAAAAAATAAAAGGAAATGAGAAAAAAAAATTTCTTTGGCTGATGATGCATCGCATTGTATTTTTTTTTTTATATTTTTCTTTAGTTTTTAACTTTATTATCTGAACTATCTATTATTTGTCAACTAAAACTCTAAATAATTAGCATTCTAACTCCCTCACCAAAACTAAATAAAAAGAAAAATATGGGCAATATTAGTAGTTACAGGCAACAAAAGTTTTGCTATTTTTTACATCGACCTCTCATATCCATGTAAACATATGTACCCTATTTAAAAAGTAAAAATTAAATAAATAAATACAAAAATCCCACTATAGAAGAAACTGCCCATCATTGTTCCAATTTTCATTACTGCTTTTTATTTTAAATTTTAAAAACTAATCACACTCTTTAATAAAAAAGAGTAATTAGAATCCTTTACATTTTTCCAACTTGTTTAGACTATACGTCTGTTCCTTTACACAATTTGATGCGTTTATGAATTCCCAACTTAGCAATTTTCTATTTATTTAATAGAGATCTATCGAGATGTCTTCACTTTCAAATAAAATTTCACTGAAATGTCTTCACAGTTTCGGTAGATATCTACTGAAGAATTGTCTCGTAGTTTAGAGTTCAACCAATAGTACAACAACATTCAAATTGGTGCAAATTAAAAAAATAAAAATAAAAATATGAAATCATACATCATGTGGATCCTCCTACAAATCGAATCATTGTTTGATTCTTATATAAGCACATGTCATCAAAGTGTGAGTATTTATATTTTGAGTAGTGAGTGCTCAAAATTTTTCTACAATAGATGGGAGAGTAGGTATGAGAGCTGAAAAAAGAACTTGCCTTCTATGAAGTTTTTCATTTTCAGACATTTTTTAGGTGGTGCTATTTGCACACTTTTTTTTTTATTTTTCACACATTTTTCGTTTATGTCTATCTTTTGATCTGATTCAGTTCATTTGTTTTGATTGCTGAAAATTAAGAGAAGTGTGTGGAGGGTAAAAAGATGTGTGTAAAATTACTCTCTTCTAATTGGTAATTCACAATTGTACATGTTATTAGAGCATTCTTGTCTCAATCTTCGAGAGTCGAAAGCTTTCTACTATGACATTTGAGTGAATAAAGTCGAGGTTCTGCCATAAAATTAATTGGTAATATAGCAAAGTCTCTCATCTCATCAATGTGGATTCATTCTCAACACGCACTCTCACGTGTGAGAAATTTCAAGCTTAACACGTGAACAACACAACTCGGGTGACATGGAGCATGTACGGTCTTTGGGCTTCACACGTGAGACAACTTGCTCTAATACTATCAAGAAGTTTAGGTTCCACCATAAAACCAATTGGTAATATGAAAATAGCCCAACTTACTTATAAGCTCATGCAATGTCCTTCATCCCATCAATGTGTGATTCATTTTCAACATGTCCCCTCATATGTGGTAAATTTTCAAGCCTAATACATGAACAACACAACTTGGGTTACGTGGAGCACGTGTGACCGTTAGACTTCACATTTGAGACAACCTGTTCTGATTACATGAAAGAAGTTGAGGTTCCACCATAAAACCAATTGGTAATATGAGGAGTAGCTCAACTACTTATAAGTACATGCAAGATTCATCTTCTTATTAATGTGTAATTCATTCTCAACATGAAGTTTTGACGAGAGTGTAGGAGGGACAACACTCCAGTCTCTGACTGCAGTTGCTAGAGACGGAATAGATCAGTCCAGTATCCAGTACCCATAACGATGGAGTAGAGTTTGATCACTTGCTTCGTTTTGAGGTTTTGAGGGCATTTTCATTACTTATTTATTTATCTTTTTGTAAACTTTGATTTTTAAATAACAACCTGGTGGCTTGAAAGCTTGAATCATTTAAGGCCTGGGAAAAATAATATCAGCAGTATGTAAACAAGTGGGCCATCTATCTTTTATGATTATTTCTCTAATACCTAAACAAATGGACAATCTTCACGATTTCAACCACAATTCAAATATCTTTCATCCTCCAACAACGAAGAATTCAGATGTGATCCAAATGCGTCGTATCTCAACGTTTTGTGTACTGTGAGGAGGGAACATCACAGTTCATTACTTAATAAGGGCTCCATATGTCAAGTCGCCCTCTATTTTCTCCACTTGCATCCAAAAGTATTTTAAGATTTTGGTTTTGGTTAAAGATCAAATGAAACTTCATTAGCAATGATTAAGAGTTTATACGGAATAAGACCATCTTCAATTCATGAGATTAACTGAAACTTCATTAACACCACCC
>JADOBS010301141.1:0-11616 GCA_015708375.1 Cydonia oblonga
TCAGGTTCATTACTACATGCCTCAAAATCCCAACTTGTCTTCGCTGCTTAATGTTGTTCCTAACAACCCTTTGGATCACGGCTTCGATTTGGGCTGTGACATTGGGTTTCTTGACACTCAAGCTTCGACTGGTGGTTCGAGTTTGATGAACAGGGGAGGTGGGGTTTTAACTGGGTTCAATGATTTGAGCTCGAATAGCCAGATGAATGCTCAGAACTTGGGTTCTAATTTACAGTTTTCAACTACCCGTATGTCTCAATTGCTCCAAAACAGTTCAAATTTTTCGGGTTTTCGAGGTTTGGATGATGATTCAGCCAATGCTTTGTTTCCTAATAGGCCTAAGTTACTGAGACCCCTTGAGTCCTTCCCTTCTGTGGGAGTACAACCAACTCTTTTCCAGAAAAGAGCGGCGCTTCGGAAAAACTTAGCCGATGGTCGAGGGAATTTGGGTGCTTTGGGCTCACAAGGGAGCCTGGTTTTGAATGAAGGGAATGAGAGGAAGAGGGAGATGGGTGTAGAGAATGAGAAGAAGAGGAAAATGAGCGGGGGAGATGATGTTGATGATCTGAGTTTTGATGGTTCGGGTTTGAACTATGATTCGGATGAATTTACTGAGAACACTAAGGTGGATGACGGTGCCAAGAATGGTGGGAATAGCTCGAATGCGAATAGTACTGTTACTGCTGCTGGGGGAGGAGGAGGAGGGGGTCATAAGGGGAAGAAGAAGGGGTTGCCTGCTAAGAATCTGATGGCTGAGAGGCGTCGCCGGCAGAAGCTCAATGATAGGCTGTACATGCTGAGATCCGTTGTTCCGAAGATCAGCAAAGTAAGAATTATTTTACACAATTTTCTCGTGAATTTTAATATGCAATGATATTATGTTTTAGGTGATTAATTACGTCCTTAAAGTTCATAAGCAAATTGTTTTTAGCCTTTTCATTTGTTGAACAAGTAGCATGATTTACAAGGCTCCAAAATACTTCCATTTCAATTTAAGATGGCATCAATTTCTCTCACATTCAAACCTTTAGCCAATTTAAATGAGAGATTAGTTACTAGTTGCTGTTAGAAGGATCTACGAAAAACGTTTTATGATTTGAATGACATTCCGTTGTGTGATATCAGATGGACAGGGCCTCAATCCTTGGGGATGCAATTGAGTACTTGAAGGAACTTCTGCAGAGGATCAACAACCTCCATAATGAATTGGAGTCCATCCCTTCCGGGTCTGCATTGACACCTACCGGAAATACTTTCCACCCCTTGACACCCACTCCGGCTACTCTGCCAAATCGTATCAAGGAGGAACTTTGCCCCAGCTCATTACCTAGCCCAAATGGCCAACCTGCAAGGGTAACAGCCCCTACGCTTGGAAATTACTCTTTGCTCTTCCAAAATCCAATAGTATAAATTAGATTTTACTCTTAACATCCGGAAACTTTTCTGGTAATTTTACTTTTTCCTAAAAGTACTAAAGGAAATGAGTAACTCTGTTCACTTTAGATCATCGTAGTGTTCTGATATTGATCACTATATACAGGTTGAAGTTAGGCAGCGAGAAGGACGAGCAGTGAATATCCACATGTTTTGCGGCCGAAGGCCAGGTCTGTTACTCTCGACCATGAGAACTTTGGATAACCTTGGGTTAGACATCCAGCAAGCTGTCGTCAGCTGTTTCAATGGTTTTGCTATGGATGTCTTCCGTGCCGAGGTATCATTCATTACTCTCCTCAGTTCATTGCACATACTGCACACCACTAACATTATCGTCGTCTAACATTGTTGAGGTGGGTAATGCTCTCCCACCAGACAGTCTAACATGTTACGTTATCAAAAATCTTTACACGTAGCCAAAAAGCTAGATGGTTGGTAATGAAACATTTCTGCTAACTTCTTGATATCTTGCAGCAATGCAAGGAAGCCCAGGACGTCCACCCGGATCAGATAAAGGCAGTACTTCTGGATTTGATCGGGTTCCATGGCATGGTGTAGATTGCAGCAAAACAACAACCTCAAGTTTGATTTAACCAAAGACAGGAAGGAGTCGTGCAATTTGTATGTGTCTTGCCATAGCTGATAGCTCAATTGTGTCGTTCAATCAAGTTCTTAATTGGCAGATTTTGAAGGAACATAAACTTTGTAGTTGTAGGTTTGCTTTGTACCATCAGCAAATTCAGCTCGATCACAACTGGATTTACTGAAGAAAAAAAAATTCTCAGCTTTCTTTTCCTTGTTATTAGATAATTTTGTGATTGGAATTACCCCATAAAATTTATCCCCTTTACAATAATTGTGCTATTATTGGACCGTGGAGAAATTTTTTGTGTGACTGGAACACAGCTCGGTGCACTAAGCGTCATAATACAATTAGTTGAAAAATATTTTTTTTAGTTTTCAACCAATTGTATTATTACACTTAGTGTACTAGGACATGTTTGTTGCATACTAAAAAATCTCTCTTTGTGGTGAATGGTTTTCTACAAGCTTTTTTAATGATTGCTTCTGTAAAGAAAGCAAACACGTTACTCATAAGCGTTTTTATTAGATGAACGTCAAATTTTTGTTAAAATTAAGGAGTTTGACAATGAAAAATACATTTTACAACATTCATGTTTTGTGTGATTTTAAAATGGGAGACAAATTTTCAAGTTTCACATATTGGCATGATGAAAATTTTGAAATAGCATCAATCGTGCTTTCTTAACTATTTGATCATATGATTCTCTTTTAAAATGATGACGTGTGAGATATTTGACCTATTTTTAGATCTTGTAGAAGCCACACTAGCACCGGTCGGACTAATCTACGTGATTGGTTGTGGTTTTGATACATAGATTTGATTAAGGAAAAGTAAAAGTTCCACGATCACTAGTTTTGTTCATGGTGCAAGTGTGGCTTCTACGTGAATTCAAAAATAAAATCCACGTTTTTTTGAACAATAATTTAATAAAAAATTACATAATCAAACTATTAAACGACATAAATTGGTACAATTCCAAAATCTAGTATCCGTTTTAAAAATCGCTCCTAACTCGAAGGATATAAAATGTACTTAGCTAAAAAGGCTCTTATGATAAAAAAAAAAACACTTCCAAGTTTATGTGCTAAACAATGTCAAAAGGTTCCGCGCACGAATGTATCTCGGGTACCCGGAACCACTATATTCGTACCCGTACCCATATAATGATCCATAATATAAATGGGCTTGAAAAGGAAATAATTGGGCTTGAAAAATAAACAATTGGGCTTGAAAAAGAACATTAGTAAGATTGGGCTTAAAAGAAAATTGAAGAAATGGGCTTCGTCCAGTCCAGAGCTTGCTTTGTGCTGACGTAATTTGGTTAAATATAAAGGTGACCATGAAAGCAATGAGACCCAAAAATGGTCCCAACCCAACAAATAATATCAAGAGGTTGTGAGGTGGGAGATGTTTCTGTTTGGAATATGCTTTTTCCTTGGTCATGTGTCATTGTGAATAGTCATAGCATGGTATATACGACTAGTATTTCCCTGGCGTATCCGTATCTGTATCCGTATGTCTTTGCGTCTTATCTTTTCTTACCTTATTTTTGCCATTATCCTAGGTGACATGCTTGGCCACGAATAACTCCACCGAGACTATTCTTCTTTCTTAAGATCTTTATTCTCGCTAGCAAGAAATTCCTTAACTTTTTGTACGAAAACTGGTCCAATGGGGGAAAGCCGTACTAACATATTTGTCTTGCTATGAAAAGAATGCTTATCTAGATGTCGGCTTTACATCCTTACTTATGTTTCATAATCAAGACATATTCATTTTTTCTTACTACCGACTTCATTATCTGTCATCATATGCGTTCGATTTTATTTATCTGCTTTAAGGATCTCAAAAATCAAATTCATCTGATGGTATATAACTCGGTGCTATTGGAGCCATTCATACAGTGGACGGTCCACTTTTTGGCATCCGAGTCAAACTTCAACAAGTTGGGAGGAATGGGGAAAATTATGGCAATGTTGTGGGTGACAAGCGACAAGGTGTTGTGTGACACTTTTTCTTCAAGTTTGAGGTGTAAAAATTGGCCAAAAGAGAAAAGTTGGGTGGAAACAAAAGTAGAATTTTTTGGGGAAAAAGAAGGGCAAACCCTAAAATCCAGGAGGGACAGGGAAGAAAACCATAATATTGGGACTCTGTAATTTAGGAAAATATTCAAAGATTAACATCAAAAGAGTCAATTAAACACACATTAATTACGTAAAATTGACAGATTCAATGAAGCTTGCTTGGTTTTGAATAGCATTGTCAAAGAGAGGTTGCTTTACACCATGAAATTTGTTCGTTTTGGTAAAAAATGAAACCTCACGAAACCATGCACCACATATCGTAACAGATAAGCATCTCAAAACTCCATACCACAACCAAAAAAAACACTTCAATTCCACATTTTGAAGAAGAAAATACACCCCAGAACTCAACCTATGTTTTGAAGAAGTTGTAATAAAATACTTTTCACAACTCTTAATAAAACACTCTTGGTACCGTTCACTTTTAACGTTAAAAGACATTTTTGATCTAAAAAATCACTCGTGATACTATTTACTTACAACATTATTTTGTTCTTTTGATTAAAACTAGTGTTTTTGAGAACTTTAAGTTAGTTTCCCGTTGTTTTAATCCCTCGATTCTCCTTTGAATTATTCGAGCACAGGCTAGGAAAAAGAAGGAAGTGCGGATGAAGAAAAAAGAGAACGCAACTCATTTAGCCACGAAATCCATTGGGAACTTGCAAACTAGAGTTGTGCTGCTGCTTGTAAAAATAGCCAACGCTTTACAAAACACAACACATTCCACAGGATTTCAACTTTTAACAATGCCGGGCAACAAATGCTCGATATTTTACAACATAAACCAACAAAACAGAAAGCAATGAGTAATTTCCTTGACTAAAAAACATCATAACATCAGATAATCTGTAGACTTACATTACAAGGACAGGAAAAAGAGGTCGAACCAGCCTATGTACAAGGTGGAATTGTTTGACAAAAAGCAAGCCCCACGTCAACTTGCTCGAATCAAAAGGGTATACATATATATATCCATATCTATATTATAACAGATAAGCCTTCCAAATAAACTAACTCCAGAAATATGTCCAAAACTGGATCTATCACATTCGCCATCTACATGGGACTCTCGTCAGCTGAATTTGAAAGTGCAATAGTGAAATGGCTCACATCCAACTCCGTTACTTCATATATCCGAATAACTTAGTAGGGACCCTTACAAGAACACCATGACTATCATCTTGCCCCAAAACTCTACACGTTTTCGGTAAGATGCATGATGGAAATGGCCAAAAGGGCCGTAAAATGGACAACAAAAAGAACATATGATCCAAGGATAATTATATACCTAGTCATATACCTACAAATCTCGAGAACCAGGCTTAACACTTCTCAGCAGTAGGATGCAGATGGAAGTAGTTGAGACTTCCCCTCTCTTGCATCCACACCCTCCGCACCCGATGATAGATTATCCTCCCCCTGTGCATTCAAAGTCCCAGGGTTCATCTTTTGGACTTCCTCTCTGGTGCAGATGAAAATCTTCCGGACAATGCCACAAAATTCCCTGAACCAAGCATATAAAACCGCTACTTAGTAAACCTCAGAGTCACAAATTTATATAAAACATCTCTCTTTACTCATCTTGAAGGCAATAAATGACTAATCCTGCAGATTGATAAAAGATAAATACTTACTGCCAGGGATCATCTCCAACAAGCATCATATCACCTTCATCATCAGTATAAACGATCATCCAATTCTTTTTCGGAGACATCAGCTCACCACCAAACTCAAACAACATGTCCAATTCAGCTATCAGTTCCTTGTAGTTGTTGAACTTGGTAAGATCAACAGACCTACCTAGTGCAATACCCTGCTTGTGAACCTGGAGCCAACAGCAATTTATTAAGTTCAGCTTTTGATAGGCTTTCATATTATCAACAGAGCTCCAAATAAAGCCTAAGAAAATAGTCGGGAAGGAGATATATACCTTAGTACAACTCCTAGTTGAACCACCCTGTGATTTACCCTGAACATCTCTGATATGTTGCTGAGAAGCTTGCAAAGCTGGCTCACTGACAGTCACGAGATTATCTGTGGATTTTGAGCCCCTTGATTTTTCAGAATTCAGGTCGGACTCAAAAATATGAGCTTGGTTATTACGAGGTGACTCATTCATCATATTTCTGTGTGACAATGCAGGATCTGGTGTTATCAGGGGAATACCAAAAAGCTTGCAGTTTCCATCTTTAGGCTTCACAGCTTCATGTTTGTCTAGTAACATCTGTGGTCTCGGCATGATGTCCCTTGCATTCCCCGGATTCTCAAAAGGCGATGGAGGTGGTGGAGGCATCATCCAATTTCCATGAGGGAGCTCAATTCTATGCCCATTCACAACAGAATAGTCACCAAAACCACCATATCTAGAATTCCCTTGTGCTTGATGCGACATATTTCCAAGAGGACCTTTCTGATTAGAGTCCAAGCTAAGAGACAGGGATGATGGTAACATGGACCACGAACGCGAGTTATATTTCCCTTCCTGATCCATGGAATGCTTTCGCATTGAATTAGCAGATGCTACCCCTTGATCGACAAAAGGGGGACAGATACCATGTGAGGAATCAACATTATTCCCAAAGCCTGACAGCAGATCTGTGTAAGTTGGTTCATGCCTCCCTGAGGACTTCCAGTTCTCTGAACCATGTCTTCTTGAAGCAGATACTAGATCAATCTTCTCTTCGTCTATCGACAGTGGCCATGCAACAGATTTCTCCGCAGTATTAGACTCGCTCTCCACAAAATTGCCCCTCAAGGTCGGGAACTCTTGACCTTGCAAGACCCTTGAAAATCCACCAGGCATCGCAGGGTCAACATTTACTTTTGATGATCCAACTAAAGTAACAGATGAAGAACATATTATTACTTTTTAGTAGAGCAAGATAGGTAAAAATGTTCGGCATAAAAGAATTTAAGGTATCTAAAAAGATTACAATGTCAATTAGACTGTACCTTCCCTAGCAAGGACAGAGGAATCTGGAGATGATGGCACCATGTGTGTTCGAGGTCTTTTCGGCCTGGGCATTGGAAGTGGATTCAGTGCAGGAGGAGCAAGGGCAGGCTCTATTTTCCAAGGTGAAACTCTCTCTGGACGGGGAATAGTAGAGGTTTCATCCCATCTCACCTTTACGAAACATGAGAATGTTTGTTTTAGCTTACCCAAAAAAAATAGTCTAAATTGGAGCCCTAAGAAATTCTCCTTACCTTAAGGCATCTCCATTTGGAATCTCGCCACCTTTTGGTGTCAGCATCTTCTGTTCCAATAATGGTGCCAGTAAACCTACAACAAGATAAACTCATTACACTAAACCTACGACAAGATAAACTCAGTACACTTTCAGGTAATTAATATAAACAGAAAGGAGGTATTCAGCATTCAGCATCCATCAAACATACCTCTGCTCTGGAGCTTCTTCACCTTCAAACCTCATCTTAAACCGCATGCCTATAGAATAGTTGTTTTTAACAGACTCCATGTATTGATCAAATGGAACAATGAACTCAGCAGGACTTGTCCTGTAAACAAACAATTGAAACAGTACTTCAAAAACAAATCAAACTAATCATCAAGATCAAATACTACAAACAAAATAAAACACAACTTTCACAGTAAATTTGAAACCTCTAAACTAATTGCTGAGAAATACAAATAATAAAAATAGACCACACCTTGGCTTGTAGTACACAGTGAACATGGTTCCTGTTAAAACGGCATGCCATGCAGTTGCGAGGACACCAAGATGCATACTGTGACTGGATATCACAGAAGATGGTACACTGCCTTGCTGTCTCATAGCACGTCTAACACCAACACGGAGCTCCCCATTCTCACCCCTAGGAAGTTACATGGTGGTCCCATATCAGAACAAAAATAAATAAATAAATAACAAGTAAACAGCAAGTTTATGGAATCTCAATTTGCGAGAAACCCACTAACCTTAAAAATATAAATGCATCTCCTGCAACAAGCCTCTTGGAGCTAACGAAAACACTCCAACCACTTTGCAGCAAATGCCTGCGTGGTTGACCTGTCATTCCCAACAGCATGTTTATTATGTAAACAATTATACTGCCGAAACTGTCTAGTAAATCTTTCTTTCACGACTATCAGAAACAATGGCCCTAATACAGTGGTTGGGTAACACCATAAGCATCAAAGAGGTTACCTCGAAAGATATGGCGAAAGCGCCATTCACTTGCATGCAAGTCTTTGGCAACCAACTCCTGTGTTGGAGGTTGGCGAGACATGTCCTGCCAAAGCACAAGCCAAAAATAGCCACAATGAATCAAATTCAGAAATGAAGAAAAAATGAACAAGCTAAAAGCAACAAAAACTAACCAGCTGTGGAAGGCATTCATCTGCATGCCGCCTTAACACTGAAAATCCACCATGGGTGCTTGTATCGGAAGCAGTTAAGGTCTTGCAAAATGAATGTACTTGAAACCGTGGTGGCGGAGGTGGGGGAGGCTCCTTCTCCACTGCATTCTCATCTTGCTAAAATTTAAAAGAACATCGAACCATCAGAATCTCAACCCATAATCAGTTTTACCCACCCACAGGAAATCAGAATCCTCAAGCCGACAACTTACATTTGGTTCGGGAAGTAAAGTGACTTGTGCAAATACTTCATCAGTGTCTGGTTCAGCCTATAATTCAGTAGAAAGAAACTTACTCATTCCAAAAGCTAAATAACTTGAGTACAAAAGAAGCAGCAAAACAATTAAATCCACAATTCTTAGTTTCTTTATAAGATCAACTACCACACTACCTTCAATGAAACATTTATAACGCGGCAAAGAATCTTCGGCGGAAGATTATACACTGGCATCTGCTGATCAGCCACCTGATTAGTCGACGCCTCAACCTATTTTCGGACCCAGAAAACACAATTGACAATTTAATACAATGAACGAAAACCCAGAAACACAAAACCTCAGATGTATCAGCCAATAAACCACATATAAAATAAATAAATAAATAAAACACTCATATTTCCATGAAATAATGAATATATATTGACCCCAAATGAAGACTAACGAAAAATGGAAGAAAATGAAACTATTTGAGTTATGCCGAAACATGGTTGGTGGAATAGAGAAATAGAATAGAGAAATTGAAAGCCGACCTGCTCGATGTGCCCCTGAGGGAAGTAAAAGACACGTTCCCGTTCACGCGGCACAGTCACGAGCGGCCCTGCGCAGGCGTGCCATAGCTCCGTGTAAAGCGCCGTCTCAGCATCTACACACAACCATCAAAACCCAAAAAAATAAAAATAAAACAATCAGCAACCGCAGCACATGGAAAACTCGAGACCCCACAATCTGTCGGCGGAAATGAAACAAAAAGCGGCCGGGGTTTACCTCTCCCGGCGGAACCAGTAGAATGACCGTTCTGCCCCTCGCCGACGGTCCTGGCGTCGTTCTGGTCGCTGTGGCCAGACGAGAAGCTCTCCCCCCTCGGTTTGCCGCAATTCTCCTTTATCGAAACCTCCGTTGACGTCATTTCTTTAAAGAGCTCAGCACAGATCTCTCATCTGAAGCTCTTCGCCGCTGCAATTTCTCAACTTTCACACCCACGCTGAGATCTAAGCACCCAAATCCCTCAAACCGCCACAAACTTCCACGCCTCCGCCTCTCTCTATCTCTGAGACCTCAATCAAAACCCTAACCCAAAAGCTCGAAACAGAAGCAAACAGCTCAAATTTCCACCACTCCAACCCTCTCTCTCTCTCTTCGTCCGTCCACAGCTCAACGAAAACCCCTTTCGTTTCAGCCGTCGACGCAGAGCTCCGTCAATTCTCAACCAATCCTCTCGATTCGACCGTCAATGGCAGTCTCTCTCTCTCTCTTCTCTATCTCTCTATGCAACTCGCTCCCTCTCTCTCTCTCAGCATACAGGAAGCAGCTCCGAGCTTTCTCTCTCCTCTCCTCTTCTCTCTCTCTTTCTCTATCTACTTTCTCTCTCCTCTATGAGTCGCTGTGTGTCTGAAAAATGAAGGGGCGAAAACCTGAGTGGTCATAACAGCGTGCAATATTTTTCAACCGCAGTCAATTTCTAACCAAGTCCGGGTGATGACCCGTTGTCTCCGGTGACCTTCCTCTTTCCAACCGGCTACACCCGGTCGACGCAAGCCCCATCCCAGCGACCGCTCGCTTACGTGTTTCATTAACACCAATACTTGCTCCGAATAATTTAGCAGCCACTTCTGCTTATACCTAATTTCGTGTAGATATATATCTAAATTTTGATTTAGCAGCCATTTCTGCTTATACGTGTAGACATGTATCTAAATTTTGATTTAGCAGCCACTTCTACTTATATTCAATCTTGTGTGAACACGTAATCAAAAATTTGTATACGTGTCCACATAGGATTGGAAGTTAATTCCCTTTCATTGATGAAGGCGGCTTTGGGGACAGTACAAAACGACGCTCGCGTTTCGCCTTCCCAGGTGTCGTTTCCTGATTCGCAGGCTTGAATGCGCGGGGAGTAACGGCGTCGGGTACGGTTTCCAGGTGTCGGGGACGATTGATGGGGTGGAGTGAAGAGCAGGTAACGGCGTTAGGAAGTGGAAAAAGTTAGTGTATTTATTGGGAAATGACGTTGTCGTGCTATTAACGGGCAGGCTTGGATGGATGTAGGAGGGTAGGAGGAGGGGTCGTCTCATAAACCATGGTTACTTTTTCTTTCTCTTTATTTATTTTTATTTTTTACTTCTAAAATATTTTTACCACTGTAAAATGTAGAAATTGTCTGTTCATCGTACATTATGTGATCAATTTTTATCAAATACTATTTGTATTTAATTTTAAATAAAAATATTTAAATAATTTCTGACTGAGCGATGAACGAATATGATTCACGGATTTCCATAATCCTCATAAAGAGAATCCGAATTCGAAATTGACATCTATGACGAAGTGTGTACATATATATGAAGTCTTTAAGGAAATGGATCCTCATTTTTCAAAAGAAAAATAGGGACATCCTCTTAACCGTTAGATTTGGCTTTAATGAAATCATGTGGTTGAGATTTTGTGGCATGTAATTTAATCTTAGCCACAGAATTTCATTAAAGTTAAATTTAATGGTTAAGAGGGTGTCCCTATTTTTTTTTTAAATGAGGATCTCTTTCCTTAAAGAGCCTATGTGTGTGTGTGTGTGTGTATAAATATATTATGGAAAGATTCTTATATTATTCACACTGTTTTAAAAATTCTCGCTTAGGTGTTGGGAGGTTGGCCACCACCTTACTTAATTACTAGACATTTGAAAATTAAGAAATGACGTCAAGACCTACTTACCTAAGCACCCACTTAAGTCGCGACTCTGACTTAGACATAAAATAGATAATCTTCATTTTACATTTTAATAAAAATGTAGAAATACACATGTAGGGCAAAATATATGTATATTTTTGGAAGGGTTCTTTTTCCATTCATTTATATTGGAAGGGTTACTTTTTTGGCTGTTAAAAAAAAAAAAAAAAAAAAAAAAAAAAAAAGTTTTTG
>JADOBS010301142.1:0-11617 GCA_015708375.1 Cydonia oblonga
CATCCACTTGACATGATGAAATTTCTTTATATCAGTTCCCCAAGAATGTTCTTTGATCTCTCTTTAGCTAAAAGATCATATTTATCAAAGGCTTGCTTATTGATAAAAATGGAAATTAAACCAGCTCCAGCTAAATGCTAAAAGCATATGCCCACCCTAAATACTAAAGCATGTGGGAAGACAAGAAGTGACCTACCCTAAATGCTAAAGCATACGCCCAGAATAGTCTAGGACCACTATCCTACAAATGTTGCTTTTGGGAGTATTGGTTCCTCCTAATGGAAGGCGTTTTGTGGTGGTGAGTGATGTGGGTTTCCCAGTATAGAAATTTTAGGGCAGAAAGTTGAGCAATTGGAGGAAAAAGTAAAAAGGAAACCAGCAGGAGCATCCGGCAGTCAATCTTTTTATGTGTACCTGCTGACAATATTATATCATTTGCACGTTGCCTTGTGTTTTTATAATTTATGCTGACAAATGAAAATATGTATAATATTAGCGGAATTAGTTCGTATTGACGTCAAAAGTGTACTGTTTTTAAACAATATTTTGTTTCATATTAATATATGACCAACCTCTTTTGGTCGGTCGAGTGCATGCTGTTAAAACATGCAATCTCATAAGTTTATTTTACATTTAAGTTAATTATAATAGAGGTTTAAGAGGCTGAAGAGGCCAAGAATTTGCATGAGAGTGCATGCTGAGTTGCTAGGGTGACTTTCTTCTGGCTTATCAGTTGACAGATGAATGGAGAACTCCGCCAAACTAAAGTAAAACTTATAATTAAAACTTACTTACTAATGGGAGGATTAATTAAATCACCAGAGATGCAATGATGCAATCTGTTTAGTGTCTTGTTTCTTTGCTAAGAAAATGTTCTATAACGTCATTGGTTTTGCTTTTGTCTTTAATAATTTCCGTTTTCTATATGAAGTTAATTTGAATCATCTTTGTTTTTTCACATTATCCAATTAATTTTTGCTCATTTAATTTGTTTTAATTTCCAATTTGCGTTGGTGACAGCGCAGTGTAGAATTATTTCATTGCCTTCAAAATATAAATAAAAGTACAAAAGATGAGAAGAAAAAAAAACTTATATCTTCTTCTCTATTTTCCATGATGTAATGAAAGCAATCTCTTCTCGTATTTTATAAGAAAATCAGCATATGAATCTATGATTGTGATACAGACTAAAAGTGACCATATATGCTGCAGATTCTCACTCTAAAATAAATCAACTAAAAGAATTGTCGATAGCAACATGCATTTACTGTTCAAGTAGAATTCAGAAAGAAAAATTGAACTCATGGATGCTTTCATCATCTTTGAGATATTTTGGAACAAAAATCGGAGCCATTTGTGCAGGATTTTCGTCTAAAGGACTATTTCAGGTCAAATACCATGTACTATGGTCCTCGAATGCTGTTAATCCAAGAAGGAAAATTTGACCGTCTATTATCATCCGTCTGTTCAATCTTATCTTACTTCTTGTTTTGTTAAACAATAGAACTAACAATCCATAAAAAGAGAGAATTACAAATTAATATCTCAAGGTCAAGAGACATCAGTAATATTAACCATTAAAAATTATTCATAACAAGGAGTTGCTCAAAATAGACGAAGTCCATCGTGTAAAAGATAGACTCAAATTGACTAATTCATTAGCAACAAAATTTATTGTCAAATACTACAATTCCAATCGTGGTGCAACATTTCACGAGAATCTTATGGCACTTCATAGATTTCTAGCTTGGGGGCGTAGGCATAGTAATTCGATCTCAAAGTAAACACTGCCAAAGGAGAAACCTGAAAATTAATTAATAACCTTTTGGCACCTCTAATTGATCATACTTTTTTATTGCTCTCTATTAGTTCAAAAATCTTCTACATCAGCAAACTAATTGAATAACAAAGGGAGCATCAAGCATGCATCAGAATCTGTATTTTTCCTCCTAATCATTTTGGTTGAGAGAAAAACAGAGAGAGAGAGAGAGAGAGAGAGATAAAACTGCATCAGATTCCATCACAGATTTTGTATTGGAGAGAATCTTTAACAAAGTAAACGTCATGTCCCCTTGGCTTTAAATGAAAGCCTAAAGTTAAGCCTTTAATTATTTTCCAATAAACATCATTTGTTTTTTAATTAAGACTTTACTGAGAAAGACAAGAGGATCCAGTTCATGGCTTACACAAGCAACTAAATAAATAAAGCACTCACACCAACCTTTTAGAATTTTGACCCATGTTATGATGTTAGTGCCTCACCTTTCCCTTCCATTTTGAATTATTAGTTTATATTAATCTCCTTTCTTCAACTTAATTGTACTTAAATAACAGCCGGACTAAGCAATGAAAGCCTACGTAATCCATGCAAACATGTCATGCAAGTAATGGCCATTAGTTTATTTTATTGCTAATCTAATTACAAAGTTAACAGTGAACCACCAATCGAGCCCGATGAAAAATGTCTTAGAAGCATGCAGTACACATATGTAAGCACCGCAGTCGAAGGTTTGTCTTTATTGATGGTGACTAAATAAACTTTTAACTTTTAATCTCAACTCGTATGCCTTTCTCTCATTGTGAGAGCGTCTAGGTTTTAACTTTTAACTTTGTTTGTGTTCACAGAGCTTAGTTAGTTTAAGTTTAACCGTGCTACTAACTTTAAGGGCCAATTTGGATGTCTTTGTTGCTGGTGGTTGGAGGTAAACCTTGGATTCTTTATAGTAATGTTGAAAAGCTATGGAAATTAGATTTCTAAAGGATTTTATAGATCGTGATTCCAAGTTATAATGATAAAAATATCATTGCTTTACTATCACAAGCAAAAAACTTAATGCAGATTATAAGTTGATGTTTCCAGATCTGAACTCCAGTGAGCACTATGATATGCATACGCATAATCTGACGTCGTCGCATTTTTTGTATGACTTGAATCGCATCGAAATTCATTATTATCCATAAATCATGAATTTGAAATTTACGAAAGTTTGATGTGAGGTTAGGATACAATTTTGGAGAATTTAATTTAAATTTACGTACCCTTTTAGATCGATTATGAATATCAAAGAAAAAAAGAAGTGGATTGCATGCATGCGTGATTTGTCACTTCCTCTTCCACCACCATATTTTAGTAGTAATCATTGAACTAGATCATTATCCGTATATAATACGTATTTCTAGATGAGCAAAGTTGAGCTAGAGTTTCTGCATTTGGCCTTAAAAAATAGCAGAACAAAAGTAAGGTTCGTAATCACATGACTAGCTGACAGTGATGATGAGGAATAACAGTCCACTACATTTGAAAATTTCCCTCATCGAGTTATCCAAAAATTATAAACTTGGAGGATTAGTTAAACATATGTTAATCAATCATGATCGATCATGATTAAAAATCGTGTTAACAACAATTAAACATATTAAATCATTGTAAAGATTGCACGTAGCTAGCATTAAGAAAGTCAAACATATAATATATATATATATAATATATATATATATATGTATGTATGTATGTATGTATGTATGTGTGTGCGTGTGTGTGTGTACACACACACACATGTAAGAGTAGTTCCAAGGTCGGCCCTAAGAATTTGGGGGCCCTAGGCGAGTATTCGAAGTAGGACCCTAAATTTCTCTGACTTCTGACGCTTTGTACATTGATATGGGTAAAAAAATCACTAAATACATGAAAAGTCTATTTCTACATTAAATATCATTAAAAATTAATATAAAAAAAGAAGAAGAAAGATATATAAACATTACTCAAATATTACCCGTCTCACATTTTTAGATGCAAATGCACTTATTAAGTTTACGTAATCTAATTTTTCAACCAATTCAAACTTAAAGAGAAGTCTCTACCCAATACGCCAAACTCCAATCATTTTTCTATTGTTACAATGTTACATTCAATAAATGAATCAATGGTTGGATTACAAAGACAACATCTTACAGCTAGGGAAAATACCATAGTGAAATAGTAATTTTCATATACGAACCTAGGCGGACGAGGCGGATTTGAATAATTTATTATATATTATATAAACTAATTAATTTGAACATTAAATAATGTCATTTTTCAAAAAGGTGAGAGTTTTAACCTTTTAGGTACATAATAAAGATATATGTGGTGTGATCTTAAAATAGGGTAATAAAACCTCATAAAAATAAACATAAAGGTGATGTTTAAGAAAGAAGCAAAAAAGTAAAAATAAGATGGTGGGGACTATTTAAAATAGAGAAGACATGTATCTATAAAATAAAAAATAAAATAAATAAAAAAAGATGATGGGACCATCTTAAGTAAAATCGTGCAATTAAAATGATGTTGGGCATATGGTTGTCTTCTTCCTCGCGCAAGGGCGACCCTGCAACAAAAGATTTTCATATTCCAGCGTTTACATATAAGCCTGTATAGCTCCAGCCTATCTCCATCCAAACCTGCCTAGTTTCGCCTAAAAATTAGGGGCCCTTCCGAAGTAGGGGCCATAGGCGGGCGCCTACTCCTGCTACCCTCAGGGCCAGCTTTGAGTAGTTCCACCGAGGAACAAATAGGCCAGCACCCAGCCAAATTATTAGCCCGGCACCCAGCCATTCCACTCCAGGCCAGCAGATAGGCTGGCACCTAGCCCAAGTTGGTCTCCAGGCCAGCCCAAAATCGACAGAGCCATGGACCGCCCCGTATGACGTCAACAAAGCTGAAATCCTAATATTAAAAAATAGCCTAGTCCTCTTCTTTTCTTCTTCTGTAAAACGCGATGAGTGTGGCAGTGTTGGGAAGAAGCTCCATTCTTTCAAACAAGTACTGCTTGACCAAGTAGCCCAGCACAAACACATACCTAGAAGGCAAAAGCATCAACTCCGCGAAGGATTTGAAGGTGAAACGGTCTGATTTGGGGAAAGTAGAAAGTGGGTACTTGGGGAGAATAGTTGAGGAGATAAAGGGAGTGAGTGGAAGGTTTTGGTGGGGTTTGAAGTGGTGGGTGGAGGAGAAGAGATGGCAGGAGTGGTGGTGGTACTGACGTGGATCCAAAGAGAAAGAGAGTGAAACAGTTACAGCCATGGAAAGCATATGAGAAAGCAAAACAGTTGCTCAATGTTTACTTGCTTGCTCGTCAGAAATTAGAAACAAAATTATTATTTTTTATTATTTTTTAATAAAAAATAATAATATTTTAATAAAATTGACTAGACTATTTTTTTTTAGAGGTGGAGATGCATTTTGTCTATTATTTTTCATTAGGATCTATCAGTGCTCACTAAGTGGATTAAATGGGCTGGGTGCTGGGACATTTTTTTAAGAGTGGAACTGCTCTAAATGGTAGCTGCATCATATTCTTTTGTTTTGGTCGATTTTATGGTTAAACCTAATAAAGAGAAAGAAAGATCGTTGTCCCATTAAACCTGTGATTAATTAAATTTTATAAAGAACAAATATGAGTCAGTTAACATGCATGCGACACACCATAATACTATATGCAGCAGAATTAATTATTAATAATATTTCACTTTCCAATTTTTCTTTTCTTTTTCATGTTTGCTGATGCATATATTTCACTTTCAGTTCAAGAACAACGAAGCCAATGATAAAAAAAACAAAACAAAAAAGTCCCTGCCATGAGAACCCTATTTTTTTTATGGGTAGAACTACAGTGAGCGGTCTAGCCTCCGAACCCTATTTCTTTCTTTCTTCAGAAAAGGATAAAATGAATCTAGCCAAATATAGGCTCTTGCATAAAGAATCAAAATAATATGATGTGCTACTTCTTATCTATAGATCCTTGAGAATCCTTTGAAGATACTCGATCTCGCCATGTACAGAAAAAAGGATGAATATGTTATTAGAACAATTCAAAAATGTTATCATGCATTCTAAATTTATAAAAATATAAGAAAAAACTTGTATAAGAAGAAGTATGTGACATTTTTAAAGAGTCAAGAGCACAGTTTAAAAAAATTTATCCGTCCATCAAAAATTGTATCAAGTGATGAAAATTAATTTTCGTAACGAAAAACAAAAATAAAATATTAACTTTGAGGAAACAGATCGATACTGGAAAATTACAAAATTAGTAAAACCAATACAAGTATGATATTTATCATGCCAATTGTTGTTAGATCATCATCCTCCATTTTTGCTTGTTGATAAACATGTCTTACTTGAAGAATACGTAGGCCTTGCATTAGACTAGTTTGATAAGCAAAACTTGATCGGAATGGATAGGTCTCCATTTTCTGGGCAAATTAAAAGTAGAAGTGAATGATTATTTATTTAGAGGTGATTAGAAGAGGATTAAACATCGAGAAAACCTATCCCATCGAATCCTCCATTTTGAAAAGGATTGGAATGGATAAGCTCCTTTTATGAGTAATCCATCTTCCACCCTGTAGTTGATAATTCTATCATCACTCTCCTCAACATGCATTGAGTTTAGAGAGTTATCCATTTCAATGGAATCCTACGTATCAAACTAGCCCTTAATGCGACATTTAGTACTGATTAAAATGTCCCGGTGTATCCCATTTCTATATACCAAGATTTTTTACATCAAATCCTCATCCTAGGATCCAATGATCGAGATATAGTGGCTAAAAATCTCAGCATATAGGAGACAAAGCAGCATACTTGCTTTCAAACCTGAGAGAGAGAGAGAGAGAGAGAGAGAGAGAGAGAGAGAGAGAGTTTTCTGAAGTAAAACTGTTATCTATTAGATTTTGGGATCGGAAGATCGACAATGGTGAAACATTAAAAAAAATAATAATAATAATAATAATAATACATAAATAAATAATAAAAAAAAAGAGAAACCTATTTCTGTGTTGAAACTATAACTTATATATCTAAATTCATATCAAGATTCAGCTTTACAGGAGATCCTAGAAGTATCAAAATCTAAGAAAATTATAGAGGTATTATCCTTTGTTCGCACTGTTCTAGCCTCACTCAACAAAATATTAGCAATCTTCTCTGCCAAATTCTCCCCGTCCATCGAGTATCTCTCTTTCGTCTGTACAACACCAAGTCAAAAGAGCCAGAAAGAATAACGTTAAGCGAGTAATTATAGAATATCGATCCTTCTCACAGAAAATTAAGTAAAGGAAAAGAAATGAAGATATTACCTGAAGAACCAGCTGAATCGCCTTCTTCGCACTAATTACATCCCATAAGCCATCACTGCAAACCCAAATTCCAGAGTTAATCTTCCATTAAGCATAAGCATTGTATTATTCTCTTGTGCAGTATTGAAGTTCAGAATGTAAAATTTTAACAAAGTCAAATCAAAAGGCACAATAACCTGGCCATTATCGCAAAGGCGTAGCTCGCTTGATTGATGTGAACTACTTGGCTAATGTATGGTTCACAACTAAAGCGGGAATCCTGCTGTTTAAGAAATTTGTCTCCAAGCATCCGAGCAAGGTTCAAACCTGAATAATTGGTGCAAAGTGTGAGGGATTACCAACATCTAATCATGTAATTCACAAACAAATGGAAGTGATCATTACCACATAGGCGTGTTTCCCCCTCTTTCAACGGGGCTCCTGTTTCCTGGATTCGGAGTCTTTCACCATAACTACTAATTCTATGGTCCTCGGTCATCTTAATCAGCTTCCCATCAACACTTCCACAATTAAATCATACTCGGTTTAAAACAGGGAATTAAAACAGGGAAAGGCAGGTTTACTTTTATCCTAATGGAAAGACGAATTGATGAAAACATACTTCATAACACAAGCTGAATCTCCAAGATTTGCACATTGCACAAAGAAATTGTCACCACCGTCAGTCCAAACCAGAAGCAGAGTGGCAGTACAGCCCTGCAAAAGATGGTCCATTATATTATGCAAACCACAAACTTTAACTGCTAGTAACAGAAGCATCTGAAATGTATATGAGAAAGGAATCAATTTTAGATGTGTGCGAGTCAACTGCTTCAGTTTCTAATAACACAAAAAGTGCAACTAATGGACCAAGGTAAATCGAGTGAAAGGAAAAACCTCGTAATGGTGATTCATGCATGTTTCTGTCTGAAAAAATGCATCCCTGAGAACATCTGAAGCATCACATAGTGACAAGACCCTCTCCCTTTTTAGCGAATCCGATAAAATGTTAGCAACGATCTGAGGAAGAAGCCTGTAAAATAAAAGGACTATTAGGTAACTACAAAAGCATCCATTAGAAACATAGGACACTTAAATTGTCAAAGAAATACTAACTTGCTAGCAGATCTGGCAGCCTCTGCTCCACCATGTCCATCACAGATACCAAAAAGTCCAAACTGAAAGGCAAGAACTTAGGTGATATTAGCTCTTTCAGAAACTTGCAAAAGTATTTCAATGGAAGGAAACACAACGACATAAGCTCTGAAACCTGATCAACCCCGGGAAGAGGCCATTGATAGTAGCACACATCTTCCATTGGAAGCTTCTTCCCTCCGCGACGCAGAGCCATGGGATCTGATGCCACGCCAACTCCAATGGGGATCTGACTCTCAGTTTCAGATGCAATATGAACCTGCCACAAAGGATAGGAAATTAGCAAATGTTATGTCACCTATACAATACAATTTGTGAACACTAGATATCCTCATTACAAAGCCAACAACTAAGTGAATCAGGATAATAAACAGAATAAACAACTACCATGATTAATCAAACCCTTCCCACAACATAACATAATGTATAATATCAAGACTTTAGATCGGTTTTCTATTTGAAACCTGTTTGTTATGTTCAATAAAAGAGGCGCTTGTACAGACAAAAGGAACTGCTGACCAACAAAATTAAAGGTACTTGGTCCTTTTTTTTTTTTGTCAAAAAATTAAAAGGTACTTAGTCATAAATACTACTATGCTACCCCAAATTATTTTGGAACCATATATGTTTATTCTTTTCACCTTTTCTCTGTGCTTAGTCAACCATGGAAAAGGTTACCATATACATAGAATCATTAAAGGGGGCATCTAAGAAGCATAGAATTTAAGTCTCTTTATCAAGAACATTATGGTATAATGGTAGGTTTGTCCTATTATATTTACAAAGGCAGGTTAGAACAAGCAGTCTTGGGTCTTGCAACTATTTTGTATACCATATGAATCCAAGTACTTGTATTCATTGAAACGTATATTGTCTAATATAAATTCTTCTCAGTAGCAGAAGCGACAGACAGCCAAAGTAAAATCAGATTAATGTGAGAAATTCAGAGTCCTAAAAGTGTATCTATGTTGCCCAGCCAGAATGTCAGCGTTTCTCTATTTTGTGTATGTTCTGCATAAATATAATTTAACTAGCATGAAAATGATTACTATTAAGCAAAAACAGTAATGTTATATTACAACCGAATGCATCTGTACATTTTTTTTTTCTTCACTCAGATATAAAGGCACGTTGACTCACAAACACTTTTGAGGTCGTTCCAAGTGTTATTACATCTCCACTTGCAAGCTCCACGGGGTTACCCCAATGTCTACTTCCAGAATCAGGATTATTGATTGGCTGAGAGTTCAGAAGTGTTCCATTCAGGCTGCCCATGTCGACCAGCTCCCATTTCATTTTCTGAAGCCAATGATCAGGATTAACATTATTATTATACCACAAACACACAGATGCAATGCCAATAAATTCAAAGAGGTAGTATTTGTTATGCTTACATTTGAATTCCAGTTTATCAATGCATGCTTCCCTGATACCTCCGAGTCCTTCAATAATAAATCACTTGGAGGAACCCTTCCCAGGGTCATAGGAAGCCTGGAGGAACTTGTTGACTGTACTGAACAACGAAGTCCATGGGAAGGACCGGATATTACCTCCAGGTTGAGGCAGGTTCCTGCACTTCTAAAAGAAGAATATGATCACGTGTTTTACACACTCAACTGTATAAAACCATTAGAAGAAAAAACACTTCAAACATGTGAAAGGGATAAGAAATTACTTTGATTCAAGGTATCCTTGGGCAGAAACTCCTGAAATCTCTCTTGTTCTAAACTCTGTCTACTGTTCTTCTGCTCTTCCAGTAACTGCTGGATTGCCAATGGACGCTTCAGGGTCTGACCAACCAAAATATCCTCTGGAGCATCAGAAATCACATCTAGGACAAAGCTATCACCTGAAATAAAGTGAAGCATACATGTCTGATTTTGCTAAGGATTGAAATTGCACTTAAACGCAATTAGTAAAAGAATTATTTAAAAGTTATTGCACTTGATTAACTTAATTACTTTGAGTCAAAATGGGAGGTGCAGTGGGAAGCCTCGGCTTATGCACAAGTCCTTGTGGTCGGGGTGAGCGAAAATTCCCTTCACTTGGAAAGCATGCTCCCTCTAGATCATAACCTCTTGGAAGCTCATTGCCCTGGTTCCGGACCAAATCAGCATCATCCGAAACAAGGGGTCTCTCAAGCTCACCAACCTAAACAAAAAATCACAAGTTGTGAAACAACTTAATAATTACTGGGTAAACCAAATGATAAATCATATATCCAAAGGGAAGCACTTGGTATTCAGGTAATCATTAAGAATATTAATAGAGATGCGAGACAACAATCATCTAGTGAGATGGCTTGACTTTTCGAATGGTCACATAAAACCTGCCCTTTTCACACTTTGTCAGAGTGTGTAGTTTTGTTACTTTGTAGTCTCTTGTATAAAGCTTGTGCGCTCTGGCACCACACCTTGGCACTGTTTCAATTACTCTTCTATCAATGTAGGCTTCTGATTTCATTACTTTCTCGGAGATAACAAACGCAACACAGAAAACTAAACAATAGAAAACATATAATGATAGAACCTTCAACAATAGAAATCTGCCACCGCTCCAATGTGAAATGAAGAAACAGCTTAACAGAGTCACATACATACATCAGCATAAACACAAAACAACAACTAAGCTGTAACATTAACCCACAAAAGCTCGAACTCCCAGCTTCAAAGTCTTCAACTTTACTCCGAAACACAATATCAAAACCGAAAACAACTCGAGGGAACCGACTGAAACACGAAACGAAACTAATTATACGCATCAAATCACCACAAATGCTACTTGCACATTCCGAGCTAAACTGATCTAAGTGGAACAAAGCTACAAGTCTTAGGCTGTTAGCTAACTAGCAAACGGAAGAAAAAAAAAGAAAAAAAAAACCCGAAATCCAGTGATCAAACAAGGTCAAACCCGACGCGTCAAAACATTCAAATTTTCCTTCCGTCTTTCCTACGTTTTCTCGGCAACCAAACAGAGCATTGCACTATAGGCGCTCTCTCGAACGGAGAGGAGGATCGAAATCGAACCTCTGAGAATTTCGCAATTGAAAAAAAAAATTGGGGGAAATAGTGAAAAGAAAAGAGGGGAGGACGAGAATACCTTGATAGTGCGATAACGAGAGGAGGAGGAAAAGAAGCGCCATGGTTTGCAGGCGAGGAAGATGAGGAGGAGGATCAGAAGAAGCATAAGGAGAAGAAGACCGACAATGCTCACTAGCATCGTCATCGTCATCGATCTCTCTCCTCTCCACCAGATAGAGATTGTCTTCGTGTTTGCGAGAAGCTCGCTTTGAAATGGTCGCACATTTTTTTCTCTTTTTTTTTTTTTTTTTTTTTTACTTTTCCATTTTCTTTTTATTATTTAC
>JADOBS010301143.1:0-11623 GCA_015708375.1 Cydonia oblonga
TACACAGGCGCTCCAAATAGGCCCCAAGGCCTCTCGGCCCAACCTCCCTTACTTTATCTTACATACCGCAGCAGACCCAAGTCTGCACCATCAGGCTTAGCCCGTGCCAAGCTTATTCAGAGGGGCTAAAGCCTCACAGCCCGCCTAGCCCAGTGCCCCGCGCACCTTCCAACCTGTGCCGTGCCACTTACTGCATCGTGGCCCACCTACTACACGCCACTCGCGCCTCCTTGGCACCCACCAAGCCAATTCCTTAAGCCCCGAGGCTCCCAAAAAATTCAAATTTTTCTTACCTTGGTGCGGCACGAAGAAGAAGAACAACAACAAGAAACGACTATTCGCAAGGGCAAGAAAAGAAGAACGCTAGGGGAGGGGGAAGAAAAAATATCCTTTGGCTTTTCTTTCTTGTTGGAATAATGATTGTTCTCCAAATTTATTTAATCCCCTGCTTAAGGCAGAGTTAAATAGGTATTGGGGGCAATTATTTTCCTTTTCCTAAAAGAAGTCTATCTCTAAATCAAAGAAGAAGATCAAGTTCAAATTGGAAAACAACTCTACAAGCCCAAGCAACTTGAGATTTCTACACCTACTGCCCTTTCCATGCGAGCAGCATAGTAGGTATGAGGGCATTTGTGGAGCAAAAAATAATCTCAAAAATTCTAGAGGCGACACATGGACTTTTATTCAAGAAGGATAAGATTGCCCTCAATAAATGGGCTGGCTTCTCAGATTCTCCCATGCGCAGCTCACTTCCCTGGAGGACACAACAGCTGAACACAACTGCCCATAGCTTACCTGCCCATGGCAAGGAATTAAAGATAAGGATTAATTACCCAAATCCTATCTTTAATACGTTCCTAATTAAAGATTGACTCCAATCAAGTAAGTAATCCTAATTTAAATAATTAAGGATTATTACCCTATTATCTCAAGATATTATCTCCTATTAAATATCTTAGGAATATTTAGAGAATATTTCTCCATTAAACCCTATATGGCTGGCCCTAGCCCTATAAATACCCCATATTCTACCATTTTTTTAGAGCTTTTGGCAACCCTAAAAAGCCTAAGCACTTTACTTTCTCAGAGCTTTTGGCATCGGAGATCCATTGACCTAACCCTCTCACCTCATGGGTGCGTGAAGCTTAGGTTTTTGATTAAAGATGTTGATTGTTTTGCATGTGCATTTGCGTCAAGACTGAAATTTATTGATCATCTTTCTTACTTTATGTAGATTCGGAGTTTGGCTCAACTCCAAAGACTTTGGTAGATATGAAGAAAGTGCATGTCGCCTTGGGCATTCCTGTTGAGTACTGTGAGTGGCGCTGGCTGCTTAGCCCTCTTCGTCGGGAGAAAGGTGGTCTGCCTTTGAAGGAAGAGATAAAGCGAATAAAGGATGAAGCGTTGGTTCGCCCGATCGCTGCTGTAGAGCCTGCTGCCGTCGAGGATGGAAAGAGAAGATTTTCCTCACCTGCTCGTGAGCCTTCGACCGAGAAAAAGCCAAGAACTTTTTTCGCTGCTCGTGGTAGCTCGTATGCTGCCGAGAATCTTGTCATTAATCTAACTTCCCCCAAAGGGGGTGAAGAAGACTGTCGAGCCTGAGCCTATGAAACCTGCTGCTCTTGTGGAGCCAAAAATAATCCCAAAAATTCTAAAGGCAACACGTAGACTTTTATTCAAGAAGGACAAGATTGCCCTTAAAAAATGAGCAGACCTCTCAGATTCTCCCACGCGCAGCTCACCTCCCTGAAGGACTCAGCAGCTGAACACAACTGCCCACAGCTCACCTGCCCATGGCAAGGAATTAAAAATAAGGATTAATTACCCAAATCCTATCTTTAATACATTCCTAATTAAAGATTGACTCCAATCAAGTAAGTAATCCTAATTTAAATCAATTAAGGATTATAACCCTATTATCTCAAGATATTATCTCCTATTAAATACCCTGGGAATATTTAGAGAATATTTCTCCATTAAACCCTATATGGTTGGCCCTAGCCCTATAAATACCCCATATTCTACCATTTTATGGAGGGCTTTTTGCAACCCTAAAAAGCCTAAACACTTTACTCTCTCAAAGAAACTAACTTAGGCATCCGTTGACCTAACCCCCCCACCTCGTGGGCGCGTGAGGCTTAGGTCTATGATAAAAGATGTTGATTGTTTTGCAGGTGCATTTTTGTCAAGACTGAAGACGACGGAAATTTGCATCCACAAATTGGTGCTTTCATTGAGAGCTGATTCAAAGTACTCGAAAAAGCCTTTCGCATTTGTTTCTTGAATTTTCTGTCACGTTGAATTTCTCACACGTCGTATCAATTAATTTTTCCTAGAAATGTTTCTTGATCAATCCCTGGTAAAAGGATACAATGGTAGGAAATTCAGAAACTACAACAAATGGAACCCCGTAAGTGAAAGGATTTGGACCGGAGAGTGGAGATGAGGACATAGCCCCATGACGGAGGTCCTTAAAGCTCAACACAATGGCATGAGTAGCCCCACCGCCGCGTCATCACCATCATCATCGTGACCCAGCAGCCACGGTAAGGCCACCAGGCCACGCGCCACTTCTACCAAACCCTAGGCAACCAAATCCTAGGCAGGAGGCCCAGGTCAGTTTCCAAGCTCATGGGCAGGAGGCCAAGAACTTGGCAGCTGCCACAGTAAGCCCTGGGCAGGAGGCACAGTCCAATGCAGCAGCTGGCCTTGTCGCATAGTAGGCCCGAACCCGAGCCTAGAATTTTGCAGCTGCTGCCAGCTAAGCAGCTTAGCGGGCCCAAGCCCAAGCCACTCAGCCAGTAGGCCAAGATGTGGCAGCCCAACAGCCATACAAATCCAAGGACTACCGGCTCTGGGTTCAAGCTTTAAACCTGCAGTCCACTGTACTTCCAGCACACATGGAGATGCCCATCATCCAAGCTCTTCCAATCCAAATGACGAGCACTACCTTCCCCAGCAGGTCGCCAATTTGACGAATGCCTTTGCGCAGCTGACCACCTTAGTGAACCAACTCCTCGAGCGCATTGAGATGCAGTGCGCCCCATACAAGGTTTCCAGAAGCAGGACAAGGGTGGAAGAACATGACTCATTCCAGCGACGTCCCGACAAAGAGCCACTCAGCCCACCACGAACCGTGCATTCAGGTAGTGTGCACTCTCGTTTGGGTCATTAGGGAAACGTCTTATCATGCCCAAATGCACAGAGAAGCGTTCATTCTTGACTTGGCTCACGAGTCAATGTGCATTCGAGGTTGGGTCCCCACTTCGACGAGCACTCAAGACTTTCTGGCAGAATCGTCCACATAAAACTAGGCCTGCATGGAGATCCTCCTACAAGGCAGCGGAGAAAGCAGCCATATGACGCATAGAGAAGAACACGTGAGCAATCCAGCTTAAGTTCCACTGGCAGCCCTTGCCAAGTGCAATAGCAAGTAGCACATCATGGACTACATGTACAACAACCGTGGTACAAACGAGCAGGACATGCTAAAGAGCAACATAGACCAGCAGGTCAACACTGAGGGTAGTTGGAGGCTCTGCTGCCCTACCAGGCGCAAATCTAGGGGGAAGTACAAAGGCTCGTAGCAGAGCAGCTACTCGGATTCTAACGCATTGACACTACCGACGATGCTCTTGGTAGAGACGTGGCTAACCTAAGCAGGTTACCCTTTACAGACGAGATCGAGCAGACGGAGCCACCACGGAAGTTCAACCTGCCACATTTCACCTTATTCAAAGGAGATGAAGATTCGGACAAGGACTTGATGCACTACCGAAGCACCATAACCTTTTACGCCAATAATAACGCGCGCATGTGCAAAATCTTTGCTGCAAAGCTCCAAGGCAAGGCGTAAGACTGGTTCCACACCCTGCCGTCATGCTTAATCCAGAACTTCCGCGAACTTTCCTTGGTTTTCACTAAGGAATTTTTGTCTTACCGCTCGATCAAAAAGAAGTCTAACCACCTCTTCAACATGAAGAATGACCCGAAGTAATCACTCCGCACATACGTCAAAAGAATCAAGGCGGAGAAGGAGAAGATTGTCGGATGCGATGACAGCATCGCATGCTCGGCATTCCGAAAATGGCTCCCAGCAGATCACCCACTTTTCAGAAAATTGATCATGGACGAGAACCTGACCCTGGCAAACTCTTATGCTTTGGCAGAGAAGCACACACTGTGGGATGAGGCCAAGCAATCATGCAAGAATGAGCAAAAAAATGAGCGCATAGACCATTCTCCAAATAGAGATGACTCAGCGCCTAGGGCATTCACCAAGTTCATATTTTCGATTGGCCAGATTTTTTGCCAGCTCAAGAATGAACCATGGTTCGAACTGCCGCCACGCATGAGGGGTGATCTTACCAAACTGGATCAGACAAAGTATTACGCATTCTACCGAAGGCCAGGTCACACTACCAATGACTGCCTGAAATGGAAACAGTACCTCGAGGAGCTGACGAAGGAAGGTCGGTGTGACAAGTACCTCGATAAGCTCGCTGCACGGCCTATGCAAGCAGCATAAGTTAACATTGAACCCTCATCGAAGACGATGCGAAATAATGGCATTTTTGCCAGGTCAGAGCACTCTTGGTCCATCACCTCTTGAACTATGTTCAGATCCATCTCCATAAGTTTAAAGTCTCAAGCAATTCGACGAACAAGACCTCGAATACCAAGAATTGTCAGTTGTTATGTCATTACTGCCTACGAGCAAAGTTAATAAAAGCCTCTATTTTCAATGAAGATTGAAAGATTTATTCACAAGCTTGGGCAAAATGCATGAACAAACTGGCCAACCCTGTGACAAGCAGAAGACGCCCACTGACCTGCAGATATGGCGTAAGCTCTCCAGTGCAAGAGGGTAAACTAATCCCCCAATACCCATATGGGTAAGCTCTCTAGTGCGAGGGGGTAAACTAATTCCCCGTCACCCATCTGGGTAAGCTCTCCAGCTTGAGATGGTAAACTAATTCCCCGACACCCATCAGGGTAAAATAATCCAGGATATCCAGACGTGGATGGGTGGTACGACTGCTCAGTTTCCCCTAAATGCAGTGACTAGCTGCGCCGAATGACTCATAGAGTTGGCCATGATAGTCATTCCATTAGACTAGACTTAGCCAACTGAATGATTCAATTTACCGCGATCCCGGGTCTCTAACCAGAAGAGACAATTAAATGCAGGACCCCTGCCCATGAAAGATGTCACGTGAACAAGATGGTTCATCCTCAACGTGCAAATCTTCATGAGTGGCTTGATTTCAATATGTTGCAATACTAGTCAAGTGACATGCGGGATCAAAGCTGCGACTCGAAAGGATATGGTCTCTAAGGAGTGACTTCGCCTACACCTCACACCAAAGAATGCCTCCGAGAGCCAGGGATGACGCCTGAAGTGGTCACGTTGGTCGTCTGCTTTTGTAAGTAAAACACCCAGCTGACAACCCTACGGATTTAAGCCCAAGGTAGCTCATAAGCCGAGACTTACACCTACTATGACTACGTGGACTTGCTTGCTTATTTACATGCAGCATTTCCGGTCGATGGTCTATGGTTTAAGTTTTGCAGGGATAAAGTCGAGTGTCACAACTATAGTAGCTATGCAGACCTTCTCTGCTTCCTACGAGAAGCACAAGTCCGCCCGACGGCTTTATAAGTAAAAAATCTCGCAATGTGCCCCAGGAGGGCCAAGGCTCAAGAAGCCTCCAAAAGTCAAGTGTCACGACTACTGCAGCTACGTGGACCTTTTCTGCTTCCTACGAGAAGCACGAGTCCGACCGACGGCTCTATAAGTTAAAAATCTTGCATTTTTCCTCTTGTAGGTAAAGCTCTAGAAGCCCTAAAGCCAAAACTGAAGTTAAAGTGACTGCGTGAGCCAACTGCTCTATCGAAGTAGCCAACTCAACTGCCCGTCCTATGAGTTTTGCAAGACGCCTCAAGCAGGCAAGGCTCCCGAAGCCCCGAAGTTGAAACAAAAACCTAAGTGATGACATGGGACCAACTGCTTCGTTTAAGCAGCTTGCCCAGCCGCCTGTCCTACGGTAAAGTTTCGCGAAAGACATGGCAAAATAGAAGGATGAAGCAAAAATAAGGAAAGTTGTTTATTAAATTTCTAGTAAATTGATAAACCGGCTCGAAGGCCAACAAAGTTCAAGCAAAGCAGAACGAAAAGGAAAAGAAGAAAAATTCCTAAGTCTAAGCAAAAAGACTACTCCTTAGCAGTTTGCGCAATCTCTGGTTCCTCGACTGCCACGCCTTCAACAGTAGTGCCATTTTTAGCAGCTAAAGCTTCCATCAGCTCATCCTCAGCCGCCCCTGCCTAGACTGCCTGACCTTCAACTGCTCCACCAAAGGTAGACTCAAATGAGAAATCAAGCAGATCAATTGGAGAAATGGAAAAAGTCTCAAAGTCTTTCTTGGAAAATTTATAATCCAACGGCCTCTCCTGAAGATGGTCTACATATCTAAGCTTGTAGAAATCGGCCTGACAAGAAGCAAGCGCCACTTCATGACTAGCTTTCTCATTCTTCAGCTGCATATTCTCCTCAACAAGCCCAGTATCTACTTCCTTGGACTCAAGCTTACTGGAAATGCCTTGAGACGAGACACTTCAGCATGCATGAAGATAAGCTCATTTTCCTTGGCAAAACAAGCAGACCGTAGCTCCGAATTGACACGCTTAAGGTCCTCGACCACCGGAAAAACACAACTAATTTCCTTCTCTGCAGCTTCCAACATCGCCTGAGTCGCTCTAAGCCTAGCATTCAAATGGGCGGCCTTCTCACGAACGATCTCCAACTGCAAAGAAGTGGGGGCAAAGACATCAGACACCTTTAAAATGGCGAGTTCAGATTCGAGCTTCTCGATCTTTTCAGCAGCTGAGTGAAGCTGAGCCACAAACACCACTTCGACCTCATTTGCACACTTGACAGCGTCCTGATCAACACGCATAGACTCAGCTGCCAGGATCAAATTCTTATGCATTGTAGCAATCAAGAAGGACCTCATCGAGTAGGCAGGACGCTTCGTAAAAGAGTCTGAGCGGACGACAACTTTCCCAACACTATCAACAAACTTGGCTCATGCATCAACGTCCTCAAGCAGGTCAACCTTTATCAATGCCCAAACCTCAGGAAACTCTCCAGCCGCAGACTCGATGGACCTCTCACAACTGCTTGTGCGAGTAGATTTCCCCTTCTCAGCAGACGAGTCAGTCACAACAGAAAGAGAAATAGGCCCAGGCGTCACTTTAGCAGTAGAAACCACCTTCCCGCTCTTCATAGCAGCGAGCCTCTCAAAAGCTTATCCAGACTTAGCTCCCGACGAACGCTTCAATATAAACCCGAACACCGGAGGCACCACTGAACCCTTCTGCTGGGCAAGTCTCTCAACAATGGAGGTAGTCGCCTTCAGAGCAGCAGGTTTCATAGGCTCAGGCTCGACGATCTTTTTCATTCCCTTGGGGAAAGTTAGATCAATGATAAGCTTCTCGGCAGCAGACAAGCTCCCACGAGCAGTGGAAGAAGTCCTTGGTTTTTTCTCGACCGAAGGGTCACGAGCATGTAAGGAAGATCTTCTTTTTTCCACCCTCATTGGCAATAGGCTCTACAACAACGATCGGGCAAGCCAACACCTCATCCTTTATCCATTTTATCTATTCTTTTAGAAGCAGACCACCTTTCTTCCGACGAAGAGGGCTGAGCAGCCAGCGCCACTCATGGTACTCAGCAAGAATGCCCAAGGCAACGTGCACTTTCTTCATATCTGTTGAAGTCCTTGGACAAGATTGCCCTCAATAAATGGGCAAGCTTCTCAGATTCTCCCACGCGCATCTCACCTCCCTGAATGACTCATCAGCTGAATACAACTGCCCACAGCTCACCTGCCCATGACAAGGAATTAAAGATAATGATTAATTACCCAAATCCTATCTTTAATACATTCCTAATTAAAGATTAACTCCAATCAAGTAAGTAATCCTAATTTAAATCAATTAAAGATTATTACCCCATTATCTCAAGATATTATCTCCTATTAAATATCTTGGGAATATTTAGAGAATATTTCTCCATTAAACCCTATATGGCCGCCCCTAGCCCTATAAATACCCCATATTCTACCATTTTTTAGAGAACTTTTTGGCAACCCTAAAAAGCCTAAACACTTTACTCTCTCAGAGAAACTAACTTAGGCATCGGAGATCTGTTGACCTAACCCCCACCTCGTGGGTGCGTGAGGCTTAGTTCTCTGATCAAAAGTGTTGATTGTTTTGCAGGTGCATTTTCGTCAAGACTGAAGACGGCGGATTGATAAATGCATGAACAAAAGCTTGAAAACGTTCTAAAAGAACACCACGATTTATGAAGTTCTTTAAGCATTCCGGTATCGAAATTGTCAGAAACTACGGGCACATCTGTGGCAACCATAAGAAGCAGATTTATTCCTCATTTTTTAAGGCTTCCATAACATTCTTTTGTATCTTGTCAACTATCTGGCACGAATATGTCATAAAATAATTCGTCATCCATCTCAAACGAAAGGATGACTTTCTTGTTTTCGTCTAGGGTTTGCTTGTCTAGCTCTAGGGCAAACCAGTAGTAAAAAACCCTTGAAGTATATTTGGGAAGATGGAGACCAAACCACAGTACTAGGCATATCAACTTTGATCTCTATCCAAGGGTTTGAACTCACAGTATACACCTCTGCCGTATGAGGGTGAAACAAAATCCAAAAACCCTCGAAATGCATTACGATCTTACAACTTTGTGATCTTTAGATTTTTGATCGTATCCAAATCCCACAGCTACTCTTGTGGACTGCAATATGTTTATTTCTATCAGGGGAGTGAGACGAAGGCACAATTTATTGCAATCCACCACAGACATGGTGTCCGTTAGTAATTTGGATGTGACAGAAAGTCTTGATTTCTACCATGGGCTAATACCATAGGCTATGGCCGTTGTCGATTATACATTAACTAGAGCCAACGCCCGTTATAAACAATTTCCAAAAAACAAAAAAATATTTAAGATATATATATGTATGTATGTATGTATGTATGTATGTATGTATGTATGTATGTATGTATGTATGTATGTATACACACAAAATTGCACATTTACTACAATATAATAATTTTACATAAAATCACGTACTGAAATATTACAAGCTGTACACTAAAGCTAACCATAGAACCAATGAGTTGTACTGAGAAATAAGAAACTATCTATGAGGGTACCAAACAAAACATTGTCACTTGATGATTTTACATTTCTTTGAACACCTCCAAAGAATGGATTTCGAGAGTGAAATACTGCACCTAAAGCTTGAGCCTCAGCAATTATTGTCTCTATCTGCATAGACATAAGCATCTGCATAATCTCCAACAGTCTACACATGAAGCCAAACATTAACCAGTAAAGACTTGCACAGATACACAAAATTAGCTCCAACATGTAGTGCAAAATTAGCGTTGCACATGCAGAGAATGGAGCAAATGCAACCAATAACTTACTTACAATCATCAAGTTTCTAGATATTCTTCTCAACTGCACTGCCTCTAAAACTAGTGTTTTATGTACAGTTTCTGCCTCTAAACCTTTCTACGCATGTATTCCTTTGCAATTGAACTCTTGACAAATTATAATAAGGAAAGCACTTTAAAAAAAGAAAAACACATGATTAGATTATGAACCTACTGAATACATATATTTCTGCAAATGTAAATTAACCAAACCAATGCGATAAACCAAATCAATCATTAGCCCAAAAATTAATATCAAATGTTTACCATGTCTGCAAGTCCTTTGCGCAAATATAACTGGAAACTGCAAAGCTTAAGAATGAATTATCACTCAAAATTTATATTAAAATTCTCAAACATCAGTATTTCATCTCAGGTTGTTTCCTGAAAGAAAAATTGACATGTCCAGCGTTGAATCCAGAGATCTCCTATGGGGATTTAGTACTTGAAACAATGTAGAGAATTGAAAAATCTCATCACAAAACCATTGAGCTTGGCCAAACACAATCATGCAGACATACACACCCTAGTTGGCATGGATTTCCATCCACCAACTGTTAGATTAAAGTCCCAGTTGAAATTACTCTTAGTAAACTCAATTAACCAAGACCCGTGTGATTCTTCCTAGCTAATGAAACAGTAAAAAAGGGTTGTAAAACAAACAAAACAACTAGTAATTACTATTGAACCTGCAGAAAGAAAAAACCAGAATTTTAATCATCATACATAACTAAATTTTGTTCTTTATACCAATTTATAAACTCACCGACCAATTTCTAGAACAGAAACATTATGAATAAATCAATACGATAATTAGGAAAATATCAAACAAGAGGATAAACTAAAAAATTAAGAAAAATAACTAAAACATTAACTTTTACCTAATAGAACGAGAAGAGCTTAGAGTGTTCTGAGATGGTGAGCTCACAGTGTTATCCAAGAGAAGCTAGGATGGATGAATCCTCTTTCCGCCATCATTGGTGGACATTCGCCCCCCATAATTCAATCGATCTCGGAGAGCGATTCCCATTTCGACTGACAATGGCGATTATGCCAAAGCCGCCACCGCCTCTGAAATCTGATCCACCGAGACATAGCCGGCCAGATCTCATGCTCTCTAGTTGGTGAAGAAGACTAAGATCCAGTATTGGGAGTACCTGTGACACATCCCGACTCAAAATGTTCACCTGGACACTCAAATCGCGATGTGATGGCCGACATGTGGAAGGTGACGAAGCCATAAAGTGAAGTGATGTGGAAAATATGAATAAATTAAAACCTAAAAGTGATTAATTTAGAGTACACATGTGAGCATGATTGTTCCATATCACACAAGTGATGGTAGAGCATATATAAATTGCAGTAAAAGAAGAGTAAAGTCATTTATACCAAAAGGAGAAGTCTCCTATGTAACAGCTTTTACCATCAATCCTCGTTGTCACCAAACCTTTGCCACTAAAATCCTAGATGGGCGAAAAACAAGGGTGAGTGAGCCTAAAAATAAAGTTTTATAGAACTTTTTCGAAAAGTGTAACCCCTCACTGTAAAACAAGTATATGGTTTCCGAAAAATATTATAATAATAGTATGTAATAGGTATTCTGCAGGAGAAGTGAGTCAAAGATGTAGGGTACAACAACAAGGCATCTCAACATTAAATCTCAAACCATTATTACAAGAAATCAATGCTTATTAATTTATGTAAGCACACAAGTGCATTGCAGAGAAATTCAGACAATGGAACATGTTGGGTGTAGGTTTTACATTCTAGTACTACATCACGTAAGCTGCACTAGTCGCATCACGTACAAGTCCAACACATCATACAAAAGGACAGACTGACACCTAACTTTGGATCCAAATCGAATGTAATATTAAAAACACATCATACATGTAATAATGAGCAGGTAAAACATAAGAATATCATGCTACAAGTTTATGCTCACAAATAATATTAAAAACATAAAGTGTACAAAAAGTTTATTTCTAAAGCTAAACATCACATGTCACATTATATTATATAAAAGCAGTTGCTAGGAAAATCACATATACATATATATATATATATATATATATATATATATATATATATATA
>JADOBS010301144.1:0-11624 GCA_015708375.1 Cydonia oblonga
CTTTTATTTGCTTGACAAATCCCATAAAACACAAAAATAAAGTAAATAGCTCAAAAATATAAGGAACTAACTAAGAAAAGACAAGTGAATTTGATGTAAAATATATATAAATATGAGCTTATCAGTCATGCAAGGGACATTTGCGCAACGAAGACCTTGTTCGTCGCGCAAACTCATTCGCCCAAAAGTGAACTTTAATCTGAATTCAGCCATGTGCAAAGGTAAACTGCAAAAAAAATTGCAGATTGTGCCTATTAATTCCGTCATTTCCATTTTCTCTCAATTTCATCATCTAATACTCCCTCCATCTTCTTCTCTAGGTTGGTCAAGCTATCTATGTGTGTCTGGTAAGCGTTTTTTTTTTTTGTAGGGTAAAAGTATTAATGTAAATTCAAACTAACGCAATTAATTCTGTTGTCTATAGGGATATTGTGTGTGATTAGCAATTGGTGGAGAACGATTGAGAAGTTATTTTCTTCGTTTTATGGTTTAAAAATATCAAATTAATTAAATTAAGTTGAACTTAGTTTGTTATGTGTTATATTCTGTTGTGAAATTATTATGTTGTTAAATTTGTACATGACGCACAAATATGTGTTGTGATGTACGGAGTTAATTGAAATTAACTTTGTACTTGTTTTTTATTTTTAGTAAAACCTGTTTGAGGATTAGTTGGATTTGCGGGCATGGATGCGAAAACATGACTATGGTCCAATTAATTCTTGAATTGTCCCACTATTTGGACAGTTTAGGAATGCATAGTTATGACTCGTAGTTTATGGTTGAAGGATTAGGTTTCGGTTGTGGAGATTTCGGTGTCATCTCTGTACGTTCTTCGGGTGGCACTTAGGCATTTTATATCTATGTCGTACACCTTACGTGACATGACTATGCATTCCCGAATGGGATAGGGCCATTAGCAGAGGCATAAGGTGACACTATCATTTGTATGAAGTTGTAGTGATTGTTGTATTTTATTATGGTTCCAGGAATTGTGGATAAGACGTGGATACAGAACCTGAATAGATGCGCAGACGAATACTTGGATGGAATCGAGGATTTTATTGACTTTACATGTACACACAACTCGGGTGCAACTAGAATCCGGCGTCCTTGTAGGATGTGTAACAACACGTTAAGGGAGACAATTGAAAATGTTCGATTTCATTTAGTAAGGAATGGAATGATTGAGACATATAATACTTGGAACCATCATGGGGAACAATTAGACAATGCTTCGTCTCCAAATGCCACAAGAGTGGACAATGTTGAACCTATTGTGGATCCTAATGAACAAGTCATGGATATTATAAATAATGCTTTTCCATTTGTATTGACAAACACCAATTAGGAAGGGGAAGATGACGTGCCAACACCAGTGGATAGTGTAGAGTTCAAACAATATGAAAAACTATTAAAAATGCCAACCAAGATTTATACCTGGGGTGCGAGAGCTTTTTCGTTCTCACATTCGTTCTCACAACCATTGTGGAAATAATGCACGGAAAAATAAAGTATCGTATCTTGAGCCTGTTGGTTAATCGATGTTTACTTAAGTCTGTTGGTTAATGAGTTAAAGGATTTATGGACAAACGGTGTGCGCATGTATGATAAGTCCACTGGCATGATGTTCACTTTGTGGGCAACAATTATGTGGACTGTGAACAATTTTCCCGTATATGCAATGGTTTCTGGGTGGAGAACTAAGGGCTTTATGGCATGCCCTGTATGCAAGGATGATATAACATCTGGTTGGCATGTCAGAAAAGTTTGTATCCTTGGTCATAGGAGATGGTTGCCATAGGACCATGAGTGGTGAGAAAAGGATAAAGAGTTCTACGGAAACACAAAGCATCGCTCAAACCTAGAGAATAGTCCGATGATCAGATTTTGGAATAGCTTAAACGTTTGGATTTTGCTCTGTTCGGGAAAACAGTGAGTCAGACTAGACCTTTTACACATATGAACTGGATGCACAAGCCTATTTTTTTTAGCTCCAGTATTGGTCGAAACTAAAATTGAGACACAACCTCGACGTTATGCATGTTGCGAAAAATATCTTTGACATATTGGTGGGCACCATTCTACATATCGAGGGCAAGATAAAGGACACGATCAAAGGTCGTCTTGATTTGGAAAGAATGGGCATACGAAGGGGTTTATGGATGAATAGGGATAGTGACAAAGCCAGAAGGGATCTTGCATTTTTTTTCCATGAAACCGAATGACAAAAAAAGAGTTTTTAAAGTTTGTATCATCTGTAAAGTTTTCCGATGGGTATGCTTCTAATATCACGTGTTGTGTGAATGTTGATGGGGGTAAATTTGTTGGACTAAAGAGCCATGAATGCTATGTGTTTATGCAACACCTACTTCATGTGGGTATTCGACACCTATTGTTGGAAGGTATCGTGAAGCCAATCATGTTGTTGCCCATATTTTTTTCCCAACTGACGGCAACAACATTGCAAAAGACGGACGTTAATCAGTTGCGCCATGACATTGTCCAAGTCCTATGCAAGTTTGAGATGATATTCCCTTCAGCTTTCTTCACAAGTATGGTCCACGTGATGGTTCACTTGCCCGAAGAGGCATTGCTTGCTGGTCCTATCAACTATCACTGGATGTATCCAATAGAAAGGTATATAATCCTCATCATTTGTTTATTCATCATTATCCCACACTTACTCATTTGTATCGTATTGTTTTATTTTGGCAGGCTTCTTGGGGAGCTGGAAAAAAATGTACGCAATAGGGCAAAGCCTAAAGGATTAATTATAGAGGCTTGGGTTCAATATGAGTCGCTTACTTTCTGTGGAATGTATTTAAAAGATGTGGAGACGACTTTCATCATCCTCAGCACAATAATTATAGGGGTGTGAAAAAGGTGAAACTTTATGTTTCTTCCCAAAGCGCACGACCCTTTGGAGATCTTGTACGAGGCGCGTCGTTTTCCAAAAATAACATAGAAGTAGCGCATTGGTTCATACTGAACAATTGTGACAAGATAATGGAATACTTAGATGAGCATGAAGAGATGATGAAGCGAGAACATCCATTGCCAAGAAACATCGAGAATTGTTTCCACAGTGGTTTCTCGAATATGTAAGTTATAAGTGTTTTGTATTTGACATATATATTGTAGTATTTAATTTTCTCAAACTAACTTGTGTATGTTTTTGTATAATATTAGGTGAATAAATTGAAAGCATCAAATTCTCCCATTTACAGTGAAGAGTTATATAACTTGGCGTTCTACCCAATTCGTGCTGAATTGTTCTCGGGTTGCCATGTTAACAGTGTCAAGTTTTGGGGACTGTACGAGATGACAAGTTGTGTACGTAAAAAAGCGGTGTCCATGTCCTAGGTGGAGGCGAAAGTACAAATATTGATTTCTATGGCAAACTAACAACTATCGTGCAATTGCTTTACAAAGACCGATACCAAGTGATCATGTTTAAGTGTCGATGGTTTAATACAACCCAAATAGGCTGGGAAGTGTTAAAATCGACCATGGCTTACTATCTGTGAACATTAACAGAACTTGGTACGATGACAACCCTTACATTTTGGTAAACATGGCAAAACAAATTGTGTATCTAGATGACCCTAAAGCCGGGAGAGGTTGGAAAGTTGTTTAGAAGATGGATCACGAGAACGTGTATGCTATACCAGAACAAGACCCAACAGACGACGACATTGACAACGTCACTGACCAACATTTAGAATCTTCAATGAAAAATGATGCGGAAACACTTCGAGATACAAATCTTATCCAAGAACCGTTTTAGATACAAGGAGTGTCTTCAATTGAAATGCCGATTTAGTCAATTACAATTGACCTTGGTGATCTTCCGCGATATGATGTTGCAGTGGTTCCAAACAACGACGATGACGTAGTTATTGAGAAGGAGGATTGGGAGACCGAAAGTGATGATAGCGACGATAGCAAAAGTAGTTATAGTTTAAATGAATAATGCAATTTATTTGTGACTTGCCATGTAAAACATAGTAAATGAATTTTTTTGTAATTTAATTATCTTATGTTATAAATAAATTGGTTTTTTTTGGAATAAATATAATTTTAAAAAATTTACCCTGGTAAAATAAATTTTCAGCTCATTGCGTGATGAACAAAATATTATTCGTCACACGAATGGCATTTCCACGACAATTAATTACTCTTCATCACGCAATGAGCTACAAATTAGGCGCGCATGAAAATAATTTCGTGAAAATTTGAATTTATTGCTCGACGAATATCTTTTATTCGTCATGCAATAACCTCGGGATTAAACTAAAATCGCAAACACTTTCCCACTTTCCCCTCACCTCTCCTCTCTGTAAACTCTCCCTCCGATAGCTATCTCCCTCACCTCTTCCTTGCACTCTCTCTTCCTCCTCTGGCAGCCCTCTCTCTTCCTCCTCCAACACCCCATTCTCTCTTCCTCCTCTGGCAGACCTCTCTCTTCCTCCTCCAACACCCCCTTCTCTCTTCCTCCTCCGACAACCTTATCTCTTCCTCCTCCGACAACGCTCTCCCTCTGAGGTAAATCTCAATTTATTGAACTCTAGTCAAATTAGGAATTAGGGTTCTACATTTAGGGTTCTAATGCTTTGAATAATTGCTTTAATTTGATAATTTCTTTGAATTAGGGTTCTTCTAGAACTAGGGTTCTAATCTGCTTTAGGGTTCTACAATAAGGGTTCTAATGTTTAGCGTAAGTTCCATGGAACTTCAAAGTCCCTCATCAAAATGTTCATTAGTTGTAAGTTTTGCCTTCATTTTCTTTTCGAAATAAGTTTGAATCTTGTCTGATGAATGTTTCACTAGATTTTTACAAGGGTGTGGTGCAATTTGGAATGAGAAATTTTGGAGAATAGCCAATTTTAGAAGCATAAATTGAATTTTAGCCAAACTTCTTAACTTCTTATAATTATAACAAAAAAATCCATATAAAAAGTCTTAATTACCCTTTGTAATACTAATCCTCACTATCTTCTCTTCATCTCTCCTTTAAGTTTGTAGCCAACACTGGTCTTAGGTCGGTAGAACCCTTTTGTCATCCTTTATAGAATCATTTTTTTCCCACTGCCTTTTCATTTTTTTTCTCTATTTTCTTCTGGGGGCGCCATCTTTCTCTTTCGGAGGTTACGGGGATAAAGACTAGGACGATCAATGCGGTGGCGAGATAAAATTCGTGGCTGAGGGTCACCACGTGTCCAGAGGTTATGGGACAAATACTGGGAAAATCAATACGGGTAGCAAGAGAAAATCCGCAACCGCGGATCACCACGAGAAGCTGGGACATGCTGCACCGAGGACGAGCAAACTGATGTCGAGTGCAAAGAATCAAAGATTGTGAATACCATACACAAGTCTAATTCAACCCTTGGTTTCCTTTTTATTTTATTTTAATAGTTGAGTTATTTGCATGAATAAACCGTTGTGAGTTAATTGCAGAATGATCCTACAAAAAAAAAAAAAAAATTGAAAAGGGCTATTGTCGGGCTACAATCAGTATTTGATGTCTGACTATCATAACAATTCTAGTGACCGAAGCTTGTGCCAAAGAAGAGGGGAAGAGAAGATTAGTATTACTAAAGGGCAATTAGGACTTTTTACATTGATTTTTTGTTAGAATTATAAGAAATTAAAAAATTTGGCTAAAATTCAATCCGTGGTTTTAAAATTGGTTATTTTTCAAAATTTCCCATTTGGAATAGATAAAAAGTTAATAAGTGGCGTTTACAAAGCCTGTAAGTGTACATTGATGGTCATAGTGCCGCAAAAAAATTGGATATAAAAAATATAACCATTTTCGAAATTCTTTGTTAGTTGGGCATTATCTGTAGGGGTATCTCTTTTGTAAATGCATATTTTTATGTCAGGTTATGGTCTACTAATTGTGATGAACTGTTGGCTCATCTATAACAGTACTTGCATTTTTAAAGAAATCCATTATAAGCATTTAGCTATGCAACTAGAAGTTTATTTATACCTTACTTTTGCGTAAAAGTAAAATCTTCCGGATACCAGTTTGCAAAGTTTCAAAATTGGAACAAATCTGTTTGTTTTGATGGAATTCTCTTTGCGGATGTGTCTGTTGAACTAGTATAAAGTTTTACCTTCTAGAAGACATTAGCGTTATGTTGGAACCTAAACTGTTGTGTTCATCCACTGAAAAATAAACTGTTGTGTTCATGACTACACTTTTCACAGATTCAATTGGTGAACTGTGTTGGTTGGAATTGGTGAACTGTGTAGTACACTTGCATTTTTCTTGGTTGGTTCTTTTTTGCAAGGAACTCTCTCTCTCTCTCACTGATTTTTGCAGCTTCTTTATCTGAAAGTGTGTTTTCATTTGTGTTCTACTACTTCTTAATTTCATGGTCTATGTGTCCCTAAAAGTTCATTCTTGATCTGTAATTATAGGGTAGGTCCTAAATATTCTCTAGTCATACTTGAAAATTTTTCAACCAAGCACCATAGTTCCGGTATATGTTATTAGATTCATCTCAGCTTACATGTTCCAGGAACATTTGCGTGAAAAATTTATCCTTTTCTGTACATCAGTCCCAATTTGTAAGAATTAAGGTTAAAAGTTTGTATTTTGACTATTTTCTTAACCCTTTTTATGCAAAAAATTATGGCTTGAAGTATAAGCTTGACTTTCAAAGCATTTTGAAAAATTCATTTGGCATTAGACTTAAGCTTATATTTTTGGTACTAGATTTTATGGAATTTATTTTGTTTTCATGATGAAGAAGATCCATGCTCATAAGAGCTAGTTTTACATTCTGCCATTAACAGATAGTCTCATGTTATGTTGTGTTCTTACAGCTTCATATTATTGTATTGCACAAGATATGCAAGCTTCAAGAAAGCTTATGAAATGTTTATGGCAGAGTCCTCATAAATTTTGGTTCAATCAACAATCGAAGAAATAAATATCATCTTGTGTGTAACGGGCTGGTGTACGACCCACTCTCTGAAAGTTCCCATTTAGTTGGACTATATGCTTTTTTTCTTTCTATTAGTGTATCAATTCTTGTGATTCAGTTGTAGAAATCTAACTGTTTTTCTCTTCCTTCATATTTTGTTAATTTATCCAAATAGGGGTGACCCGCTATTAGAATCAATGTCTTAGAAGATATATGATACATAACTCACATTGGTCAAGTTTTCAGAAACCCATTCAGTTCATTCTATTCTTAATCAGTTTGGAATGGTTACTTCATCAAGTTTGTTCCTCCATGCCATGAGTTGTCAATTTAACAGTAAATTTAAAAGGTCTACACTTAGTTTTGTTCTTATTAATCATCAATTTGCCATAAAATAGTTAATAGACATTTATAAGTCAAGTGTAAGTTTTCTGCCGACTTAAAAAAGGGACTAGCCAAACATGGCCACGCCATAGCAAGGTGTTGCTTTTAAATTATATAACATATCTTACATTACCTTTGTGCTTCCTTGAGTATCCCTTTTCCTTTGTTTTACTAAAGTTGATTTGAATTTTCCATAATAATTCCTTATCATTTTTGTATTCTTGTTTCTAGAATTTTGCTGAGCTATTATGATCGGCACAAAAAATTAGTTGGTGATTTCCATGACTTGGTTCTGCATATGAATTTAAATTTTGTTAGTTTCTTCAGCTTATTGGAAAATACTATTACTAGTGTGCTAGTATAAAGGTTAAGTGACCGGGCTTTCTTTCAATCAAAATTGTTACATAATGCATTGTGCGTTTGTTCCAAATTTGGCTTATTCAACTATTGTGATTGTTGTCAGATATCAGGTTTGGGAATTGTTATAATTTTAGGGGAGGTTCTGCCGGAATTTTGGCTTTATTTGTTGTGTTTGTTTAAATGTTTTTTATTTTTTTGCAGCAAAGAAAAATACCAGGGGACCTTGTCACCAGTTAAATAAGCTAAAGGTGACTCGGGTGACCAACGGACATATCACGATTGGATACGAAGACCGACATCGGGCTGCACCAATGGCGGAGCACCATAGCGCATTGGCCCACGACATTGGTCACGTCGTTCAGACCTATTGCCTATGCAATGGAAGTTTTGGAAGGCGATGCCAGACTAGGTGAGGACAAAGGTGCGCGCACAGTTGTCAGTAAGTATCCTACCTTTTAATTGTTTTTCCTTCAAATTTTATATATTTATATTACTTATTGTATATAGTTACATTGCAGACGAACTACAATTTCGACGACATCAACGACGATATGTTGGCGTATGTTAGCAGGCTCTTCGCTGAACGGTACAAGCAGTGGAAGAGCGACGTACACCAATATTTTGAGACATCAACGACGATATGTTGGCGTATGTCTTCAGGGACGTTTATGTTCGACCCGAGAATGAGTTGGCCGAGTCACTTCATATAAGTATTCTTCAATTGTAATTACTTTCCTACGCATTCAAGTATCATGATTATAATTTAAATGTTGTTATTAATATTTTCATGTTATCTTACACAGGCGACCATGATGGAGAAGAGGCAGTTGGTTCTTCAAGAGTCTGTCGCCCAACTTCATCCTGACACTCCACTCGAGTCGGGGACGTATTGTAGGGGGATGGGGAATGCCTGGCTACGGGAACCTAGAGCCTCTTCATCGTCGCAGTCAAAGAGTCAGGTGACAGCTTTGATAGCAAAGGTAGCCGACCTTAGGACTGAGCTGGCCTCGTATAAGAGCCAGATGTCACAGATTGTACAGACCCTCAGTTAGTCTGGCATTTGTCTTCCAGATCTTTGTTTGCCGTTGACATCTGAGCCCTTCCAACCCGAGCATGCCCCAACTCTGACCTTTCAACCTATGAGCCTGTCCTCAACCTCGAGACCTTCCAACCGCCTCCGAATGACGACCCGATTGATTATGCCGCATTATTTTCTTAGTTTTGTACTCCTTTGGTTTTTAAACATTTTCCTTATACATACATTTATATTTATTTAAATAAATTATTTTTCTCTTCATTACATTTTTTAATTGAAATTTAATTTTATTACAAAATTCAAAAAAAGAACAAAAAGTTTAATTTAAAAAGGTTTCGTTGCGCAACTGTAAACTTTTGTCGCGCAAAGTTTCGAGAGATGAATACTAGTCGTCCCACGTTTGTCTCCTGGTATTTTGCACGACGAACACATTCTTTCCTATAAATTTTGTGCAATGAAGGCTAAACAGTCACACCGTGGTTTTGCGACCAATGCTGTTTTTCGTCACGCAAAGTCTTTCTTCATGATCTTTGCGCGACGGATTATACGCGACGAAGTTTTCTTCGCGCAGACATTTGTGCGACAGAATGACACTTTGCATGACCAACTTTTGTGCTTCGCGCAAATAGTTAAACGTAGTAGTGACTGTAAGGACACAAATACTCAAAGAAGATAGTGTCTTGATTGTAAATATGGTTCAGCAGTCGGAATAATGTAACCTAGTAACACTTCACTCGCCGAGAAGCTAATGAGTTTTACTTTCAATGTGCTGAATAATGTAACCTGGTATCCAATCATAAAATGGGTTTTACTTTCAATGTGCTGAATAATGTAACCTGGTAACACCTCACTCGCCGAGAAGCTAATGAGATAACATATTCCAACAATGACTCAAAAACTCCTTACCGACAGAGACTTGGATAGATAGTTAACCGAACTAGGAGTAGTGCTATTTCTACAAACAGATGCTCCTAGATCACTTGACTCTATGACTCCAATGTTGTTTCTACAAACTGTAAGATGTCTCTGGTTGTCAACCACACAGCTGTTTATACAAACTAAAATATATGCTTGCCGAAGTTAGGAATGTCAGTGTTTTCTACAAAGGTTTGAGAGGGTTTCACGTAAAACGAGAAATTGCGTAGGGTAGATTTGTGTGCTGAGTTGAAGAGGCCTTGAAAGTTGCAGTACCTCTTCTACTTATAGGAGTGGTTTTCATGTTGATTACCTCATGTCGAAGTAGAATCCTATTTGGATTGTACTTCTTCGGCACCCCTTGATCCAATCCCAATTTATTATGATCTTTGGATCGGATTCGGCCACTCGTAATGGACTTCAAAATTTGAACCTAGTCCATCTTCTTTATTTAATTCATTCTTAGTCATGATAAGCTATGAACATTGATTTTGGGATTATTATGAATCTTATCAACGTTCATCCTGATCCTTAACAATTTTACTTGATTAAGGAGTCAACCAAATCCAATTCTGACTTCTCAAGACTCAAACACTGAATAGGATTTGGCTTTCCCACCTTGGGCTAGATTTGATCTTAGAACTGTATTGGGCACTAAGGGGGTGTTTGTTTGCCCTCACTAAATGGAACTGGACTAGACTGGATTAGGTGTTAATGTAGTCCTATGTTTGTTAGAGGAAGGGACTAGCTTTAGTGGGATTAAACCTCACTCGCCTCGACTACGGGGCTCGCTAGACCCCTCGAATACCACCGGATTACTAAGACCATTCTTTTCTATCGTGTTGTTCCACTCGGCTCCTCGCTCTGCTCGACTCCTCATCCTGCTTGACAACCTCGTTGGACCATCCCAAGGCCACCGCCGCGTCCTCGTAAATCACGGCTTCCTCTGCCACTTTCTCTTCTTAGTTTTCTTCAATTTTGTTTTGAAGTTCGTGAAATTATTACTGGGTTGTGACTTGTGATAGATTTTTGTTTTGGATTGATTTGTGGGTTTGATTGATTTCTCAGATTTGTGGGTTTTTATTTTTGGGTTTTGATTGCTACCCATTTGTTTTCAATATATCTGCTATTTTTCCTTTTATGAATTGATTGATAAGTTTTTGTAAGTTGAAGTGATTTTTTTCTTCATTCCCTTCTTTCGTTTTGCTAGAAATTTGATATCATATTTTAGTTTAATCTTTATCCAAAACTCCCCGATTTTCTTACAGTTCCACTACGAGATCTTGAGAAAGCCATGCCCATTGCAGCAAATGTGCGGGGTCTGGGTGTTCATCTCAGAACTGCAAGAACCACTAAATCTGCAGGTCTCTCTCAACTGGCAGACAAGGAAACAAATACGAGGACCACAAAAAATCGCCATGAGGTATTGGAATCCTTGATTTTCAATTTGTCAATCGGGAAGGCCAAATGGCATTGGCTTTTGCAGTTTATTCTGGCGTATTATCTTGGTGTTATTATGGTCATTTATGATGTTTTATTGATTGAAATTAATGGATGGGTTAATTGGTATTTCGTGGGAAAATTTGTGAAGAAAGATTTTTATGCATTAGAACTGTTTTCAGCTGAAAATTTGTGTCTGTTTTCAGCTGGGAAGTTGAATTGAGTACTGCTTTTTCTGGTAATTTTTCTCTAATTTTCAACTTCTGGGTTGTTCTTGGTTGTGTTGTTTGTGGTTGATTTGCTTCTGCACTGGCCTTTTTTTTGGTTTTCTGCATCTGGGTTCTCTGGCTAGGCATTTTCTTGTGCCGGGTTTGTGCGAAAAATCAAAGCTTGAGCAATTTTATGTAGAACTTTGTTTGCTCAAGCTGGGAGCTTGAGATCACAAGGTTTAGTTCAGATTTCGTTTCGAAAATGCTAAGTGGAGTAAGTGCAGAAATTGTTGGAGGAAACGAAGAATTGTTGGTTTTGTTCCCTATTGTCTGTCA
>JADOBS010301145.1:0-11625 GCA_015708375.1 Cydonia oblonga
AATATATACCGCTAAAATTGAAAATTTGGAAGAATGGGGATTTTGGTTTTGGCTGTTCACAATCTGTAAACTTACGTGGTGGTTTTTGGTTGTGAATGTGAAGAAGAGAGAAAGTGCTTATGGTTGTGAGATAGCAATGGGAACTAGAAAGCGTTTATATAGAGAGTTGTTGGGCAAAAGCTATAAGCTTTGAGGGTTGGCGCCTACCGATGAAGTTATGGGACCGTTTTTTAATATTCATGTGAGGTTGTGGTAGGGTGTGGGTGATCCTAGGATAGAATGATGTGGGATAGAGAGAGAGGACAAAGATAGAGTCACTTGTGGACAATTTAAAGGTGTCAATCGCAACATAATGCTAATCAACGGTCAGTTTTTGTTGGACTTTAACTCTACTATGATTGACTATATAAAGCACACAATCATCATCATCATCGTCATTATATTATAGATTCAGATTGATTTTCTTAGTAAGAAATGGCATAATGGACGGGAGTTTTGATACGAGCAATCTTTCTAATTAATTCATTGAGTAAGGATCGGAGGTCATTTTTTTAATGTACCTACATATAATAGTTGTTTTTGTATTACGATAATCAAGTTCTTAATAGATGTCAATTTTTCTTTGAGGAAAAAAAATAACAACACAACTCAAGCCCTACAATAATTTAGTCACGGGAGAACATACCATCATACGAAGACCTTGCAATAACACACGACAAGAACATGGCTTGAATCCCTCAAACCACTAAAACGGCATCTCGAGGGTAAGATCACACCACCATTTGTTGATCATGCATGTTGGCAACAAATCCTAGTATGAGGCATTTTCATAGTTCTTGACAATCCCAAAAACTACAAAACCACCATACCATATTTGAAGAACAGTTGTCGCTCTACGTTTAAAGGTTAAGCAGTAAGTCATATATATCTGCTACAAAAGGCTTTCTGAACAAAGTAAGAGAGCGGCCACTACCATAAATATTACAAAGGTTATTTTGTATAGAGTTTAATGGACTTTACTTGACTCTCAAATTCAAGTGTATTCAATATAGGCTTTTAAGGAGTCAACAAAAATCACCTTAAAATAATAAATACAATATTTACGAGGTTCAGCAAATATGCCTACATATAATAGTTGTTACTGTAAGTTTTGATACAAGCAATCTTCCTAATTAATTCATTGAGTAAGGATCGGAGGTCATTTTTTTTAATGTACGTACATATAATAGTTGTTACTGTATTACGATAATTATGCTCTTAATCGGTGTCAATTCTTCTTTGAGGAAAAAAAAACAACACAACTCAAGCTCTACAATAATTTAGTCACGGGAGAACATAATCATCATACGAAGACCTTGCAATAGCACAGGATAAGAACATGGCTTGAATCCCTCAAACCACTAAAACGGCATCTCGAGGGTAAGATCACACCACCATTTGTTGATCATGCATGTTGGCAACAAATCTTAGTATAAGGCATTTTCATAGTTCTTGCCAATCCCAAAAACTACAAAACCACCATACCATATTTGAAGAATAGTTGTCGCTCTACGATTAAAGGTTAAGCAGTAAGTCATATATATCTGCTACAAAAGGCTCTCTCAACATAGCGAGAGAGCGGCCACTATCATAAATATTACGAAGGTTATTGTGTATAGAGTTTAATGGAATTTGTTTGACTCTTAAATTCAAGAGTATTCAATATAGGCTTTTAAGAAGTCAACAAAAAACAACCTGTATTGATTAAAGACTTTTTATAACTTCTAAACAGTCTATGAAATTAAGGATATGTGTGTAGTGGAATATAAAGTAAATAAGACACAATATTTACGAGGTTTAGCAAGTATGCCTACATCCTCGAGGCAGCAATAGTACTTTCTTTCATTATCTGAAATAATAAAAGTACAAAGATAACTCTCACTCTCTCTCTCTCTTTCTCTCTCTCTCTCTCTCTCTCTCTCTCTTATTTTTGTTCTCTCTTTTCTTTCTTGCTCTTCTTCTGTTTCTTCTCGTGTTCTTTATCATATATTGCATGCTCTTTATATAGAGCACTTAACATGCAAAAGTCTACAATACAAAATATTGAATGTTGAAATTCTATACACCTAAAAAGTAAATACCAAACTTCTTTGACTTCCATTCATCTATTTCACATGCTTGCTTATGTGGGCATTCACAACCATTACAACAAGGTGGTATTTATTTATGACTTTTGTGAATTTACAAAAATCAATTGTATTCAAAACTTCACTTATTTAAAAAAGTCATGGATTTTGATGGACTTTGAGTGCTTTTATAGTAAGTTTTCTTGTCATAGCAAATCCAATGATATACTCCACCACCTACCATAATGCAATGACTATAATTATCACCATTTGCACCACCATGTTGCTACCACCACTTTACCATGACCATCTCCTCCACTCCCACCACCACATAGAAACCTTCGCCGCCACTAGCCATCATTGCCATGAGTGTCATCACTACATGCTATGGCCACCACCTACACCACTATCACCCTGACCGCCATGTCTACCACCATCATCACCACCCCCATCCCTACTCCTCTACCACGCCAATACAACCCCACCACCACAATCACCATGGCTAGTTTATTGATTGATGTGTAGCTAGGAGGGTTTACTGTATGAAATGATCTTGTTATGACAAGTGTCACAATCCTAGAAGGGTAGTTAGTTAGATAATTAGCTTAGTCATTAAGCAAACTAGTAAGTATAAATAGTGAGTGTGAGAAGGATTGTGTGATTTTTGACAACTAATCAAATATATACTTTCTCTCTCTATCTTCCCCTCTCTCTTAATTCTCTCCGTAAATTTTTCTTCTTAATTTCGAAGCATCCATAGATGTGCATTCTCAGAGCTGTTATGATGGTATCAAGAGCTTAGGTTCTTCAGGATCCTGAGTTTTTCTTTTGGTGGTGGTTGCGGTCAAAGCAGATTTATGTTTTTGAGTCTCAGAAAATTGATCGAAAATCAGGTTTTGATCATGGTTGATTCTTGACATTTCTTCTTTCAATTCAAGATAATTTTGTTGATCATTAAAGCACGAAGCCAGAATTAAATGTATTTTTTAAATCTTGTGTGATATATCATGATGAAATTTGAGCACGAAATTAGGTTGCTCTTGGATTGCAATTTTTCTTGAGTCGGTTGAAGTGCGATTAGGGCACTGAATTATAATTGATGTTGAATTGATTCTGTTGTTGACTTTTGGTGATGAATTGTTGAGCACGAAGCTCTTGTTAGCATAAAAATTTCACAGATTTGGAAAATTAGGGCACTAAGCTCATCTTATCCGTGTACGAAGATACTGTTTGTCTAAGAAATTTGGGGGTTTGTTGTTCTACACGAACTTCTCATCTGGTTCACCATACTAAGCCTGAAACGTGTGGTCGATTCTTTCTGTGTTCACAAATGGCGTCTTCTTCATTCAAAATTGAAAGTTTATTGGAAATGCTAACTATCCAATTATAGGATGATAACTTTGCTACGTGGTCATTTCAGTTTCGATCTGTTTTGGAAGGATATGATTTGTTTGATTTCTTTGATGGGACTAATGTTTGTCCACCAAAGTTTATGATCTCTCTGGAAGATGGGGTGACAAAGGAGATTACAACTGCCTATCGCAATTGGATTAAAACAGATAAAGCTTTGTTAAGCTTGTTGATTGCTATTCTTGGTGATGAAGCCATTGAATATGTGGTTGGTTGTAAGACTGCTTATGAGGCTTGGACCAATCTTACTGATTGATATGCCACAGTGTCTAGAGCACAGATCAATCATCTTAAGACTGAACTTCACAATATCAAAAAGGGATATGATACTGTTGAGAAATACTTGCTACGTCTTAAAGGCTTGAAAGATCAGTTACTTGCTGCAGGGGAAATTGTTTCAGATAATGATTTAATTGTAGCAATTTTGGCTGGATTACCCTCTGAGTACAACATGATCAAAACTGTGATTATGGCACGAGAGTCTCCTATTACTCTTAAAGAATTCCGTGCACAACTGTTGAGTGCTGAGAAAACTGCTGAAGAGTTTCAAGGTGTTCTTCAATTTCCTATAACTGGCATGTATTCTCATGGAGAGTCTTCTAATGCTGGTTCTCAACATGGACAGCCATTTACTGGTAACTATGGAGGCCAACAGTTCTATCCAGGAGAATCTTCTAATGTTGGTGCTCAACACGGACAGAATTTTAATGGTGGAAGTTTTGGTTTTGTTGGTTAAAATTAAAGGTCTAATGGTAATGGTCATATTGGTGGTGGCTTTAATCAAGCTAATATATCACAACAATTTCATTCTAATTGCAACAATGGTAATAGTCAGCGGTATAATTCCAGATCACGATTCAATGGTGGCAATGGGTTTAATTCTGGCTCTACCAACAGAGGCAATGACTATGGTAATTCTGGTGGGAATTTTCAGAATAAAGGAAGTTTGAATTGGTCAACTTGGAATAGGAATTCTGGTCAGAAGCCTGCAATTATCCCTGAATGTCAGATTTGCAACAAACGTGGTCATACTGCACTGCTCCAAATTGTTACTATCGAAATGAACAACAATCTCAAGCGCCTGTTGCTATTCCTAAGTGTCAAATATGTGGAAAAATGGGGCACATTGCACTTAACTGTTTTCATCGAAGTAACTATGCATATCAAGGAGCCAATCCACCTCTCACTTTGACTGCAATGACTGCTCAATCTCAGTCTCAATCCGAATCAGGCATGAATCATGGACACATATGCTACTTATCATATAACCGGCAATATTAATGACCTGGAAATGATTGCACCAATTGAAGGGGATCAAAAGATCATGGTTGGCAATGGAGAATGTCTTCCAGTGAAGAATACTGGTTCTAATTCTATTTATACTCAGTCTAAAATCTTATATCTTGCTACTGTGTTACATGTTCCTTCCTTAGCAGCTAGTTTATTGTCTGTGTATACATTGTGCAAAGATAATAACTGCTATATGAGTCTAGATGAATATGGTTTTTGGGTGCAGGACAAGGCAACAAAGGCAATCCTAATGAGAAGAATGAGTAGTGGAGGTATGTATTACATACCCAAGAGTTTGTCTTTCAAGCATCACAAGCAACAGTCAGTTTCTCTTCCAAAGGCTTTTCTTGGTCAAGTGGTGAAGGCTTCTCTTTGGCATCATAGACTAGGACATCCTAGCAATGATGTGTTACATAGTATGCTTTCTAATTCTAAGGTCTTGTATAAACTAGATGTGAATAAACATGTATGCAGTTTCTGCCTAAGTGGCAAAATGTCTCGACAAGTGTTCTCTTCTAGATCACATTTGTCTATAAGACCATTTCAAAGGATAAGTAGTGATGTGGGGACCCTCTCCTGTTGTATCACTTGAAGGATATAAATACTATGTGAGCTTTATTGATGACTATACAAATACAAAGTTTACATGGTTGTTTCCTCTAGTTTATAAATCTCAAGTGCTCTCTGTTTTCGAGACCTTTTATGCATTTGTTCAAAATCATTTTCATATTTCTATTCAGTATTTTCAGTCAGATGGTGGTGGAGAGTATATGAGCTTTACATTTAAGAAAGTTTTGAATTCAAAAAGGCTTGTTCATCTTATTTCTTTTCCTCATACACCTCAGCAAAATGGAACTGCTAAGCGAAAACATCGACATATTATAGAGACTGCTATTACATTGTTGACTACTGCTTCTTTGCCTCATAATTTTTTTATGCATGCTTGTTCTCATGCTATTTTTCTTATCAATCGAATGCCTTGAAAATCCTTAGATTGGCAATCTCCTTACTTCAAGTTGTTTGGGACTCATCCGTTAGTCAATTCACTTAAGGTCTTTAGGTCCGTTGTTTATCCATATCTTTGACCTTATGCTAAGAATAAATTGGACCCCATAACAAATGAATGTATATTTCTAGGATATGTTTTAGGATACAAAGGAGTTGTTTGCTGTCATAGAGGGAAGCAAAGATTGTTTATTTTGAGGCATGTGATTCATGATGAACAGGTGTTTCCATTTCAACAAAGTTCCATAGTGCAGCATACTGTGAATGGACCTCACTATGAGTTAAAGCATCCAGTGGTTATTCATTTTGTGCTACCAATTTATTCTGGAGCAAGATTTGATCAACAGCACCAAACTACATCCTCTGTGCATAATGGTTCTGATTCAGTGGTTCAGGATACATCTTCAGTGAATGATAGTCTAATGCTCTATGGTATGGGTCAAGATGTAAGCTCTTCTTCTCCAACACAGACCTCTCCTCACAACACTACTCCACATTACTCTCATCCAACTACATCTTTGTTGCTTGTCCAAAGTCCTGCACCATTAGAGGTACCTTTCTCTCTTCCATCTGCTACTAAATTGTCTTCTGGTTCCATACATAATGATAATCCTGATTCCTCCAATGTTCATTCTATGACTACTAGACTTAAATCTGGGGTTATTGATAGAAAAGATTATAGTGCCTATTCTGCAACGGCTGATCCTATTTCCTCTAGTTCATGTTCTTATTTTAATGATAATGTTTTACTTGGTTGAACTGCTGTATTGGACATATCTGAGTCTATTGAACCTGCATCTTATAAAAATATTGTTGCTCATTCTTATTGAAGAGATGTTATGACAGAGGAGTTCTCTGCATTGCAGAAACAAGGGACTTGGGATCTTGTTCCTTTGCCTTCTGATAAGAATATTATTGGAAGCAAGTGGATTTATAAAGTCAAGAGGGATCAAAATGGTGCAGTTTCCAAATATAAAGCTCGATTAGTTGCTCAGGGGTTCAGTCAAGCACATGGTTTAGATTATGATGAAACTTTTAGTCCTATTACTAGACATAGTACTGTAAGACTTGTTTTGGCACTTGCAGCTTCTCACAAATGGTCTTTGAGGCAATTAGATGTCAAGAACGCATTCCTTCATGGAGATTTGCAGGAGGAAGTGTTTATGAAACAGCCCCAAGGTTTCAAAGATCCTCAACATCCTGATTATGTTTACAAGCTCAGAAAATCACTGTATGGATTGAAACAGGCACCTCGGGCCTGGAATTCTAAGTTTACAACTTATTTGCCTACATTGGGATTCATTGTTTCAGATTCGAATCCTAGTTTGTTGGTTAAAACTCAAGGCAGTGCAGTGGTTATTCTACTTCTATATGTTGATGATATAATCATCATCAGTTCTGATTCAATTTTGGTTCAACAAGTTATTGATGAATTGGGAATGGTGTTTCATATAAAAGACATGGGACAACTCACTTTCTTCTTAGGTTTACAAATTACTTATCAAGACAATGGTGATTTGTTTATGTCTCAATCAAACTATGCTAAAGCTCTAATAAAAAAAAGATGGTATGGTATCTTGTAAAGCTTGTCCAACTCCTTGCAAGCCACATACTCAGTTGTTTAAAGATGAAGGCATACCATTGTCTGATCCGACTGAGTTTCACAGTTTGGTAGGAGCATTACAATATCTAACTTTCACTAGACCAAACATAGCGTTTGCAGTGAACTATGCTTGCAAATTCATGTCAAATCATACTGATGTTCATTTTCATTTGGTAAAGCGGATTCTTCGATATCTTTAAGGTATTTTGGCGTGTAGTCTTACATATTCCTCTACACATACTTTGGATTTATTAGTATTTAGTGATGCAGATTGGGCATCTGATATCAACATAAGACGATCAGTTATTGGATATGTGGTGTTTTTGGGACAGAATCCAGTATCATGGCAGTCCAAGAAGCAAGCAAGTGTTTCGCACAGTTTAACAGAGGCTGAGTATAAAACTCTAGCTAATGTTGCTGCAGATGTTGCCTGGATATGATTGATCTTGAAAGATTTACAAGTTTTTTGGCCCTCACCTCCTATTTTGCACTGTGACAATATTTCAGCTTTGGCTTTATGTTTTAATCCGGTTTTTCTCACTCGGATTAAACATCTCGATACAGACTTTCATTTTGTTCTCGAAATGGTGCAAAAGGGAGATTTACATGTTGATTATATTTCTACTAATGATCAGGTGGCTGATAGTTTGACAAAGGTTCATCATGGACCTTTATTTGTTCAACACTGTAACAATCTCAAACTGGGGTTCCCCAGTTGAGATTAAGGGGGTGTATTGAGTGATGTGTAGCTAGGAGGGTTTATTGTATGAAATGATCTTGTTATGACAAGTGTCACAATCCTAGAAGGGTAGTTAGTTAGATGGTTAGCTTAGTCATTAAGCAAACTAGTAAGTATAAATAGTGAGCGTGAGAAGGATTGTATGATTTTTTACAGCTAATCAAATATATACTTTCTCTCTCTATCTTCCTCTCTCTCTTAATTCTCTCTGTAAGTTTTCTTCTTAATTTCGAAGCATCCATGGCTGTGCATTCTCAGAGCTGTTATGAACCATCACTATCGTTGCCATCGTCACCTCTTTGTCAAGGTCATGATCACCATTTTAATCATGAAAATTTAATTGGTATTAAAAAGTCCTCGAAAATCCACATAATTCAAAATAATTCTAGCGTTCAACTCTCTAGTATTCTATCATTTAACTCAATTTTTTTCCCAAAAAAAAATATTTTTAAATGCCTATGAAATTTATTGAGTGTATAAATTATAACACTCAGTAAAAAAACTACTAAATTCGTAAAAGTCCATCACTTGAAAAGTTCAACAAAATTCCATATAAGAGAAAGACAAGCAATAGATCACGTTGTCTCGAACCCAACGTTTTGGCTTAGGGTTGATAGCGGTACATTTTTTCTATGGTTGTTACTAAAACTGTTAATTGGTTGAACACGTATGGATTACTAATCTCCAAATTGAATGATCTTTAGCAGACATGATCTTTACATGATTATAAAAATAAAAATAAAAGTCAACGTTTTTTATTACAATGTTCGGACAGTAAATGCTCATTAATAGTAAGTAAGAAAGACAAGTAAGTCCCCCACGGGGGAACACAAACATTATCCAAACACTCCGAACACTATAAGTTTTATAGAAAAATACTTCTATATATCATAATACTTGAGAAAGAAAAAAAGCACATCTCATCTATTTACATGTCATTTAGTTTTTTATTTTGGTATTACAAAGTAAGTGAATTTTTTGTTCCATGATTGAAGAAGTTTTTTTTTTCTTCTATTTTAAAGTGTCATGTTATCAGTGGCTTACATGTAACAAATAATTTTTTTCATCTTTTACGCACAAAAAAAATAATATATTTTATATTTAAATTTGTGAATAAACATAAAATAGTCCCATATATAAACATATTTTATGCTTAAATATGTGAATTAGTACTAAAATGTCAAATATATATAGGTTATGTTTAAATTTGCCACACTTTGAACGAAGAGATTCTCATGCTATTGAACACAAGAGATATTGAAATCTATATATGTATTTATTTGTTTCTAATATTTTAGTAACACTGGATTAATGGGTGGTTGATTTAAGATCACAAAGAAATTCTCCTAAGACCATCTCCAACCCTGGCCTAAAACCTAAAAATACTTATGTCACATCCCAGACCGGCTCCGCTGTAGCACGATATTGTCCGCTTTAGGCCATGCCCTTACGATTTTATTTCTAGGAACTCACGAGCAACTTCTCAGTGGGTCACCCATCCTAGGATTGCTCTAGCCCAAACTTGCTTAACTTCGAAGTTCCGATAGAATCCAAAACCAATGAGTTTCCAAAAGCCCTCGTGCTATAAGAATGGGAGTATGTACATATAAGGCACATCACCCCCTCGGAGTTGGTCGATGTGGGATCTTACAATTTAGCCCAGAAAAATTTAGGTTTTAGCCCAAAAATAGTTTTTCTGCTCCAACCCTTATGGCCTAAAATTTTAGCCCGGGATTATTAAAGAATGGACTTAGGCTAATTTTTTTTCTTAAATTAACTTTTAAAAAAAAAATTATGTAGACTATCGTAATTTAATTTTATGAACATTTTAATCTAACAATATTTAAATTCCAATAAATATTGAAAAATCACTAAATCGACACATAAAACTCACCAAACTTTCAACTTTCACCAACCGTTCAACTTTCATCCTCTATATAAATGCAGGTCCAATATCAGTTGATCACACAATCTTTCAACCTTCAATCATCCTCTATATTCACCAATCTTTCAACTTTCAAAGTGTTTTTGTTTCCTTAAAATCATCAATATCTCATCAATGGGTAAATAGAAGAAGGTGTAGCAGGGCAATGCAGATGGCACAATACCAAGCAAGGCTTGACATTGAGGATGCTGAAATGATCAATGCCGAAGCTGAACTTGCAAACTCGCTTATACAATATGAGCACCATGCCGAATCTAGCCATCGCGGTTCTGTCACGAGGCGTTCATTTGTGCAGCGTGATAGAGAAGAGTGTCATGACCGAATGATGAAAGATTATTTCATCGAGCGTCCGAGATTTCCTACTCATGATTTTCGGAGGCGGTTTCAGATGAGAAGAGAGCTTTTTGAAAGCATATTGAATGCAGTTGTCAATCATGACCACTACTTTGCAAGGAAGATAGATGTCGTCGGCCGACAAAGTCTATCACCTCATCAAAAGCTCCCTTTGCAAAATTTTCCTTTGCTTACCACGTAAGTACTTCTTCCTCTCTGGAATGTATTTGTTGAGGTCCTCCATCATCAAATTTATTTCGAACCTCTCTTGTTCCATATCCCCTTCTTCCTTCATTTGCAAACGCATTCGAGCCTCTTCCTCTTGGCGAGCGCTATGGGTTTCGCTCAATTTTGCAATTCGGTAGCAATGGGTCCACTCATCGGATCTTGGGACTTCCCTTTTCTCTTTGCTTCCTTTTGCTTATCTCTTCTCGTGGGCCTTGCAAAAGAAGAAGTTGGGGTCATTTGTTCGACACCTTCATTGACACCTTCATTCGCACCTTCATTCAAATCATTTGGGGGCGGGGCTTCACTATGAAATAATCTTCCCCATTGTTGGTCCGCATTGGTTCCCCACCTCGGACAATCCTTGAGGACGTTCCAAGCATGTTGCAACTTAAAAGCTTGATTTTTTGGTGTAGTTCTTGTCTTGTAAATTGTCATTGCTTTGTCACCCTATGCATCAAATACATAAAAATAATTAGTTGAAAAATACTATTATGTACATGACAAATAAAATATCAACAAAGAAACTCACAATTTCTGAGAAGCTCCTTCCACTAGACATGTCAACCGTGACTCTTTCCAAGCTTCTCTTCCACAAAGTGCACACTTTGTTAATAATCTTCCACCTAATCATAAACACCATCAGCTTCCCTTCGACCAGCGTTGGAGTTTTCATGGAACTTATCAACGATTTTACACTACTACAAAAGGGGATATCAGTGGCGCTATAAAACCGACAAAAAACACCACTTAGTGTCGGATTTTTGGTAAAAATTCGACATTAAATCGTGCAATGTCGCATAGTGAAACCGACGCCAATACTACCGTCACAAAAGGGTATTAGCGTCGCTTATCCCCCTTAATCCGCCACCAAGAAGGAAAGTATTATAAAATAAAAAAGAACAACAGCGTCGCTTAAAAGCGACATTGAAGAATTAAGTACAGACTAGTGTCGGTCCTAACCGACACC
>JADOBS010301146.1:0-11626 GCA_015708375.1 Cydonia oblonga
ACATTTATATGAGACAGCTTAAAACAATAATCTTTGCCCTTTATATTAAACTAGATTAGTTTAACATGTGAAATGTCCGTAAAGTATCATCATATGATTGGTTTTAGGGCACATTTCCAACAATAGTGTCACAACCCGTTCCAAATAAGTGCATTGTTTTATTCTCGGGATTAAGAAACTGACAGTTATGCTCTTAGTCGTTAAGTTATATTGTGTGGTGGTGTATTTTAGGCTTGAGCTTTGGACCAATTAGTTTTATTCCTTAAATTTTTTTGGACCCAATTAGAAGTGGATTTTGTTGGTTTTTGGTTGGTGACCAAGATGGACCACACCCTCACACACACATATCCACCCGTTGACCTCTCTTTCTCCTCCCCTCTCAACTTCTTTCCATTTCAGTACAATTGTACGGACAATCTCTCAAAACCCTTTCAAACATCATGGATCGAGGTTGCAGACATTATGTTCTTGATCCTTTCAAGCTCAGGAGTCGAGTAGTAGTTGTGGTTGGACGTGAAGACCTCGGAAACCCCAAGAACCAAAATCCTCGATCTTGTGCACTGTTCATGCGATCGTAATTATGGACCTTTCAGTGTGCTTTGAGGTTATAGGAAGCCTTAAAACACCCTCATAAAGCTCGGAGAAGAACTTTGAAGTGTTTTGGACGTCGAAAAGTCCAGTTTTGGCGAGTTTGAAATTTGGCTGAATTATCGAGGTTTCTCTGGTGAGATCTCGTGAATTTCAAGGCTTGAAATTGGTAAGGTTGTGTTCTACTCACTCTAAGCTTCATTTTGATGTAAAATTCGTGAATTTTGGTGCTAAAATGAGTGAGATATGAAGGTTTGAATATTTTCCCAGTTTCCGGCAACGGTGACGGAGTCAGGTGGCTCGCCGGAGAAGACAAGGGAATATTGTGTCAAGTTTGACAGAATATACTAACGGTGTCAGGTAACTTTAACAGTATATGCTTGTGTTTAACAGAATATTCCCTAACGGCGTTAACTATTTTGTCCCTTGTGCCAGGCAAGTGCCTGTGCATGGCTGCGCATATGGCCGTGCCTTGGCTGGCGCGTGGGTGGTCGGAAATTTTTTCTAAAAATATAGGGATGTTCATGAGGTTGAGTTGATCACGTTGGTATATTCAAACACCCAATTTGAGCAATGTATGAGAAGTTATTAGCTGGTTTTGTTTATGTGCTTTAAATAACGTTTATTTAGTTATTTGGCATATAGGTGAGACCTACCTAGAGGATAAGCGCAACCAATCGAGGCTCGGGGGCTATGACCCTTCGACATACCAATGAGTGGGCTTTTGGGTTTTAGTATATATCTATACACCTGGTCTTTTTCCCATAATGAATTTGAATGATTATATGTTTTGAAATGCCATGCAAAGTATCTACCTATTTTATTCATGCATTAGTAATTGCTTATATTTATGATTGGTGCTGCGAATGCACAGGTAAGTGCTAGGTAAGCTTTTATGATTATGGTTGTGAGATTACATGGTTATGTGAGATGTGATGCATTGAGAGCTCATAAACCTGCACCCCGGTGTTAGTGCTCCTGCCATGGTTAGGGCACAGTCCTTCACGTGATGTTCACCTCCCACACCATATGCTCACCTTGGATCCAAGTTAGGTGCACATCCTTGTCGTACAGACCACTATAGGTGGTTCCGACTTGTAGGTGGCCCGCGATTATTCGCACAGTCTTCACGTGATCGTAGCACTACAGCATAATTATTTTACACCCAACCCTGTCATACAAACCACTATAGGTGGTTCTAACTTGTGTGCAGGATTTGATTTGATTGAGATTGGTTATGAGCTATAGACTCAGCCGTACAGGCCACGTTAGGTGGATTCGGTTGATATGATATATTGCATTGATATATTTACATGGATTACCTATTGCATGTTATTGAGATACTTTGGCATGGTATACTTATGGATTTCGATCCTGAGCACGATTTCTGATATAATATGTATTATATTTTCTGGGAAGTTATACAGGTTTTACAGCGAGGGGTTAGAACTTTTGAGAAATAAAATGATTTTGAAAAGCTTTGTTTTTGCCCACTCAAACTTTCGGTTTTGTGCCCCTCCAGATTTTAAGTGAGAGTGCTCTTTGGTGGCTTACAAGGACTTAATGGGGGTTCTGACGAATTATCATCAATGTAGGATCATCTTCGGGTGATGTAATTTAGTATTGGTTCTGTTGGACTGCACCTAGACTAATTATGCTCTGATTGTGTATTTCACACTTATACTCGCACTAGCACTTCGTTTTAGCTAGTACTGCTCATATTTTGGTTTTTAATTATTCATATTTCTCTATATCATTATTGCTTCCGCACTATGCACATGGTTACGTCACTCTCATGTGACGGCTAGCATGCCTCGATCTAGGTCGGGGTGTGTCAACTTGGTATCAGACCTTAGGTTTGAGTCCTACATATTTTTGGGATTTTCTAATTATTTTGGTGTCTTCTGTTAGAACTATGCCGCCTCGTAGAGATCCACGTACTTCTTTTGAGCCTAGCTTCCCTGATATAGGTATTAGGGAAAGCTATTGCTAATGATATTCAGTCTTCTCTTCGTCTTCCTCAAAGGACACCTTTTGAGACTGTTTATAATTTGAAGCTAAATCATTTTATTGGAAATGAAGGACACGAAGGAGCAGAGGAATGGCTCAATCATTTGGAAAAGATTTTTTGAGTAATGCAGAGTCAGGGGAGTCTTCCTCTTGAAAGGTGGGTCGAGACGACTACCTGGTTCTTAGGTAAAGAACCTGCATCCTAGTTGAGACATGAGGCTTTTCATTTGACCCCAGAGGAAGTTGCTGACTGGGAAGTATTTAAGCAGTTGTTTCAGAAAAGATTTATTCCTCCTGGATATATTGATCGCAAAAAGAAAGAGTTTACTGGATTTAAATAGGGGAAGATGATGGCAAATGAGTATTATAGGAGATTCACTGACTTATCTCGTTATCATCCAGAGATTGATGCCAATCCAGTGGGGATGCTTCGTCGCTTTAGGCTGGGTACTAAAAATAAATGGTGTTCTATGGCTACTACTACTCCTTGTGCCTTTTATTAGGAGTTCTATGAGATTTTGTTAAGGATAGAGGATTCAGATAATATGCTAAGTGAGAGTGAAGAAGAAGAAGAAAATGATGGGAATCAGAGGAAGGATGATAAAGGTAAAGGTCAGTCTTCTCAAAGACCTCGCAAAACTCAGAGCTTTAAGAGAAATTGAGCTAGTTCTAGTTCTTCCAGCAGGGGTTTTAGTGCCACTAGTCAGAGAAGAGGTGGTAGATTTACAGGGGGTCTTAGATTCTAGAAACAGGGATATTCTGGTAGAGGAAGTGCTCATTTGTGCTGCAGGTGTAATAACAGGCACTTTGGAGAGTGTAGGCGGGGTAGTAGTGGATGTTTTACATGTGATCAAGTGGGGTATAGAGCTATGCATTGTCCCCAAAATCAACAGATACCTCAACAACCTTCTATGCCACCACCAACGCCGATCTAGCAGGTTCTTGGATCTATTAGTTATGGTCAGATGGGTCGTGGTTGTGCTTACCAATACCAGGGCGACGTCGCTCCTTATGCTTCAGGACAGTATCAGTATTTGCAGGATCCTTATTACCAGAGTGGGTTTTCTCAGTATCCTGGAAGGTATACGCCGTATCCTTCCATTCCAGTTGGTGGATCTCAGTGGTACCCTGGGGGACAACCCCAACAAGTAGAGATTGCTTCCAGTAGTGCAGGATCTTCAAGACAGTCTAGTCAGCCAAGTCAGAGGTAAGGTGTGCAGGGGTTAGGTAATCAAGCTAGTCGAGGTCATGGGGGATGATAGCAAGCCTAAGGACGTATTAACCACATCACACTGTAAGATGCTTAGAATCATCCTGACTTGATCATGGGTACGTTAAATATTCTTGGTCACTTTGCTAGAGTTTTAATTGATTGTGGTGCTACACATTCTGTTATTTCTCATACATTTGCTCAAGTGACGCAACCTTATCCTACACCTCTAGGGTATAATATAGAGTTTGCTATGCCTAGAGGGGAGAGATGTTATGTTGATTGTGTATATCTAGGATGTCCAGTGATGGTGGAAGAAGTAGTTATGCCAACTAATCTTATTCCGTTAGGTATTGTTGATTTTGATGTGATTTAGGCACAGATTGGTTGCATTATAACCGTGCCAATATAGATTGCTACGGGAAATCAGTTACTTTCCATCATCCTGGATTGCCTGAGGTTACTTTTGTGGGTGACTGTAGTGGAGTGAGAAATGGTGTTATTTCTGCTATAAGAGCAAAAAAGTTGTTAACAAAAGGTTGTCAGGGATATTTAGCTCATGTGGTGTTGAATGATGTTGCTTCTAGTAGTGTGGAGGAGGCTGGAGTAGTCAGGCATTTCCTTGACGTATTCCTTGATGATTTGCCTGGATTGCCACCAGACCGAGATGTGGAGTTCACTATTGATTTGCTTCTAGGTACTGATCCTATATCTTTGAGTCCATATAGAATGGCTCCTGCTGAGTTGAGGGAATTGAAAATTCAGTTGCAGGAATTAATTGATAAAGGTTTTATTCAGCCTAGTACTTCACCTTGGGGAGCTCCAGTTCTGTTTGTAAGGAAGAAAGACGGGACCTTGAGGTTATGCATTGATTATAGGCAATTAAATTGGGTAACGATTAAAAACCGTTATCCATTGCAGCGTATAGATGATTTGTTTGATCAGCTTCGAGGTGCATGTGTATTTTCTAAAATTGATTTGAGATCTGGACATTATCAGTTGAAAATTAGAAATGATGACATCCCTAAAACAGCTTTCAGGACTCGATATGGGCATTATGAATTTCTGGTAATGCCATTCGGGTTAACTAATGCGCCTGCTGCTTTTATGTATTTGATGAATCGAGTATTCCAGCAATATATAGATAGGTTTGTCATTGTTTTCATTGATGACATTTTGGTATACTCTAACTCTAAATCATAGCACATTCAACATCTTACCTTGGTGTTGAAGAGATTAAGGGAGCATCGATTATATGCTAAGTTTAGCAAATGCCAATTTTGGTTGAATCAAGTGGCATTTTTCGGACATGTGATATCTTCTCAAGGTATTCAAGTAGATCCTCAAAAGTTGCAGCTGTAGAGAATTGGGAGCAACCATGAACCGTCACTAAGGTTCAGAGTGTTCTTGGCTTAGCAGGATATTATCGATGGTTTGTTAAGGATTTTTCAGTCATTGTTTTGCCATTAATGAGGTTGACTAGAAAAGAGGTTAAGTTTGAGTGGGATGATAATTGTGAGCAAAGTTTTTAGCGGTTGAAGTATTATCTCACTCATGCACCTGTTTTAGCACTTCCAGATGATAGTGGTAATTTTGAAGTCTACAGTGATGCTTCCTTGAATGGCTTGGGTTGTGTGTTGATGCAACATGGTAGGGTGATTGCTTATGCTTCACGACAATTAAAGCCACATGAGATGAATTACCCTATTCATGATTTGGAATTAGCGGCTATCATCTTTGCTTTGAAGATTTGGAGACATTATCTTTATGGTGAGAAATGTAAGATCTTCACATATCATAAGAGTCTTTAGTATCTTTTTACTCAGAGGGATCTTAATCTTCGTCAACGAAGGTGGATTGAGTTGCTCAGTGATTATGATTGCATGATTGAGTATCACCCTGGTCGTGGAAATGTGATGGCTGATATACTTAGTAGAAAGACTCTAGTTAGACTTAATGCTATTTATGCTTGTCATGTTCCTCTTCTTGCTGAGGTCCACTGGAATGAAGTTAGGGGTGGAAGATCGAGAAGAAGCTTTACTTACTAATTTTCAAGTTAGGCCAATTTTAATTGATCGAGTACTCGAAGCCCATATGGATGATGAAGAGACCCAGGTAATAATTCAAGCAAGAAGTCGGGGTAAGAAGAAAGACTTCAGAGTTAGAGAATCAGATGGCATGCTTATGCAAGAAGGAAGAATGTATGTGCCGAATAATATGGAATTAAAGAAAGCAATTCTTGATAAAGCATATATTTCAGCTTATGCAATGCATCCAGGAGGTACTAAAATGTATCATACCATTCGACCATTTTATTATTGGCTAGGTATGAAAAGAAAAATTGTTGAGTATGTGAGTAGGTGTGTCATTTGTCAGCAAGTTAAAGCGGAAAGAAATAAGCCTTTTGGGTTGATGCAGCCACTTCCAGTTCCGCAGCGGAAATGAGAAAATATTACTATGGATTTTGTGTGCAAGCTTCCTCGTACACTGAATGGTTATGATGGAATTTGGGTGGTTGTTGATTGGCTTACTGAGTCAGCACAATTTATTCCAGTGAGGGAGAAGTATTCTTTAAGCCAAATAGCTGAATTGTTCATATCGAAGATTGTGAAATACCATTGAGTTCCAGTTAGAATTATCTCAGATCGTGATCCTAGATTTACTTCTATGTTCTGGGTAGCATTCCAGGAAGCTCTTGGTTCGAGATTACTTTATAGTACAACATATCATCCTCAGACAAATGGTCAATCATAGAGAACTATTCAGACATTGGAGAATATGTTGAGATCTTCGGTATTACAGTTTGGTGACTCTTGGCATAAGCGGTTAGATTTAATGGAATTTGCCTACAACAATAGCTTTCGTTCAAGTATTGGTATGTCACCATTTGAGGCACTTTATGGCAAATCTTGTCGTACACCTTTATGTTGGTCAGTGGTTGGCGAAAGAGTTTTGGTAGGCCTTGAGATTGTGGATGAGACTACACAAAATGTTCAGGTGATTAAATCTAACCTGAAAACGGCCTAGGATTGACAGAAGAGCTTAGCAGATAAACATGCCACTGACCGGGTGTATAATGTAGATGATTGGGTGTTTCTGAAGCTATCTTTGTGGAGAGCTGTTGTACGGTTTGGTAAGAAAGGCAAGCTAAGTCCAAGGTACATCGGACCATATCGGATCACCTAGAGAGTGGGTGAAGTAGCTTATAGACTTGAGTTGCCTCCAAAGTTGTCTAAAGTGCACGATATGTTCCACGTTTCTATGCTTCGACATTATATTTCCGATGCATCACATGTGATTCCTCCTCAACCATTACAGATTAATCCGGATTTGATTATGATGAGGAGTCAGTGACTATTCTGGATTGGAAAGATAAGGTTTTAAGGAATAAGATCGTAAGCTTGGTGAAAGTTTTGTGGAGAAATCACTCAGTGGACGAGGCTACTTAGCAGACAGATGACCGGATGAGAGAGATGTATCCACGCCTATTTTATGATTATTAATTATGGGTTGTGATTATGTAAATTTCGAGGACAAAATTTTATTAAGGTGGGTAGATTGTTGATGTGATATAAACTAGCACTCAAATTAAACCCTCTTGTCGACAATCGTAGTATATGTATAAGTAAACTTAAGAACACTTAACTAGACTCAAAAGACTCAAAACTGACTAGAATGACTCAAAACAGCACAAAACAAGCAAAAAGGCTCAAAACAGACACTAGGACTTACTTTGGACGAAAATTAAATTGATTTTGACTCAAAATACTAAAAGACACAAAATTGGACAAATTCTAACCTAATTAACTCAACAAAGTAAAGGGGGTTGGATTTTGACGAATTTAAACTAAAAACAAGTAAATTGAAGACTTAAACAAGTTTGCACGAAAATTAGGTGAATTGATGGGTGATAGGCTAGCTAGAGGGTCCTTCTCCACACATGACACACTTGCACACAAATCGATTTCCAGTTGCTTTTTCAATAAACCATGAACCTCAACGCCCTAGATTAACCGTGAACTGCACTAATTAACCTTCAAATTTTCCTAAGTTCATTGAGTTGGACGATGCGCCGACAACCAAATTATTTTTCCCAAGTTCCCTACATGAACTGCATAATAGAGATACAAGCAAAGATCATTAAGCTTCGTGAAAATCATAAGCATTGACAATGCACTTGTAACTATGAACTGCATGATACTTATGCCAAGAATTTACTTAACGCAATTGTGACTAGCAACTTTCACTACTCATGAATATAAGTTCATAACTATTAGGTGAAACTCCCTTATATTCTAGCATCAGATTCATGCATGCAAACTAAGTATGCATCCTTAATCGACATACAAGAATAAGTTGTGAATAAAACAGTTAAGTAAATTGCATTCACGATTTATGAAATCACAACTGGAAGTAATCAATTCATATTGCAAATATGTTCATGGCTTTGAATTCCCCCTAGCTAAAATGAGTTTAGCTCCTCATGTTCACAAAACAAAGATAAAGAAACTTAAACATTGAAAACAAAAGATTGAATACACCTAAAAACGCTCCAGCAATCAAAACTTGAATGGCAAGCACGTCCAAGGGTCCTCCTCTTCTTCTTTGCTGCGGCACAAGGTGTGGGTGATAGTTTTAGTGGTGAATTGTGGTGGTGGATGGATGTAGGTGAATTACGGTGAAGGATGGATTGGTGTATTGTGCGGCAGAATGCAATATTTATAGAGCAAGGGAAGAGCACAACTTATTTAAATTTGGGAAAGTTTTTTACTCCAAATCGTAAGGGAAAAAGGGTAATTAAATTCAAAATCTAAGAGGAAAAGGGCAAGGAGAGGTGCGGCAGGAAATAGGAAAAAGGAATGTGCTTGACTCCCTTCTTTGACTGGGATTATCCTTCTAGAACTATATAATTAAGTGTCCTAAAATATTTAGGAAGCCTCTTGACAGCTGGAACTTAGGTAATTTAGGATTAGGAAAAGGTTAAGTCAAATAAAGATAGTTTTACCAACATTCCTTCTTTCTTGCTGACCTTCCTTATCTTCCTTGGATTGAATTTATTTCCTTTAACTCTTCAGCACATTTCTAGCCTCTTTAGGTCTTCAATTTTGTCCATTCACCTTGCTCCAAGCATGTGCTATCCATTCCAAGCCCAAAACTGCTCTAAACTGCACCAAAATGCACTTTCTTGCCACCTTAGCCCTTTGGACCTACAAACACACGAAAATGGCTTAAAATACTAAAATAACTAGAATTAAACTAAGTAAATGCCAAGAAACAAGCTAACTAAGTTGCATAAATATGCTCCTATCAATTTTCACATACCGTTCCAAATAAGTGCATTGTTTTATTCTTGAGATTAAAGAAGTGACAGTTATGCCCTTGGACGTGAAGACCTTGGAAACGCCAATAACCAAAATCCCTGATCTTGTGCACTGTTCATTCGATCGTAATTGTGGACTTTTTAGTGTGTTTTGAGGTTATAGGAAAGCCTTAAAACACCCTGATGAAGCTCGGAGAAGAACTTTGAAGTGTTTTGGACGTCGGGAAGTCCAGTTTTGGCGAGTTTGAAATTTGGCTGGATTATCGAGGTTTCTTCGGCGAGATCCTGTGGAATTCAAAGCTTGAAATTGATAAGGTTGTGTTCTACTCACTCTAAGCTTCATTTTGATATAAAATTCGTGAATTTTTGTGCAAAAATGAGTGAGATATGAAGGTTTGAATATTTTCCCAATTTCCGGCAACGGTGACGGAGTCCGGTGGCTCGCCGGAGAAGACAAGGGAATATTTCATCAAGTTTGACGGAATAAACTAACGGCGTCAGGTAACTTTAACGGTATATGCTTCTTTTTAACAGAATATTCCCCAATGGCGTTAACTATTTCGTCCCTTGTGAAAGGCATGAGCCTGTGAGTGGCTGCACGTATGGCTGTGCCTTGGCAGGCACGTGGGTGGTCAGAAAATTTTTCTAAAAATATGGGGATGTTCGTGAGGTTGAGCAGATCAGTTTGGTATATTCAAACAACCCATTTGAGCAATGTATGAGAAGTTAGTAGCTAGTTTTGTTTATGTGCTTTAAATAACTTTTATTTAGTTATTTTGCATATAGGTGAGACCTACCCAGAGGACGAGCGCAACCAATCGAGGCTCCGGGGCCATGAACCTTCGACATACCAGTGAGTGGGCATTTGGTTTTTAGTATATATCCATATACTTGGTATTTTTCCCAGAAAATGAATTTGAATGATTATATGTTTTGAAATGCCATGCAAAGTATCTACCTATTTTATTCATGCATTCGTAATTGCTTATATTTATGATTCGTGTTGCAGAAGCACAGGTTAGTGCTAGGTAAGCTTTTATGATTATGGTTGTGAGATTACATGGTTATGTGAGATGTGATGCATTGAGAGCTCATAAACCTGCACCCCGGTGTTAGTGCTCCCGCCATGGTTAGGGCACAGTCCTTCACGTTATGTTCACCTCCCACACAATATGCTTACCTTGGATCCAAGTTAGGTGCACAGGCCTGTCGTAGAGACCACTATAGGTGGTTCCGACTCGTAGGTGCCTTGATTATTCGCACAGTCTTCACATGATCGTAGCACTAGAGCATAATTATTTTACACCCAACCCTGTCGTACAGACCACTATAGGTGATTCCGACTTGTGTGCAGGATTTGATTTGATTGAGATTGGTTATGAGTTATAGACTTAGCCGTACAGGCCATGTTAGGTGGATCCGGCGGATATGATATCTTGCATTGATATATTTACCTGGATTACCTATTGTATGTTATTGAGATACTTTGGCATGGTATACTTATGGATTTCGATCCTGAGCATGATTTCTGATATAGTATGTATTATATTTTCTGGGAAGTTATACAAGTTTTAGGGCGAAGGGTTAGAACTTTTGAGAAATAAAATGATTTTGAAAAGCTTTATTTTTACCCTCTCACACTTTCAGTTTTGCGCCTCTCCAGGTTTTAAGTGAGAGTACTCTTTGGTGGTTTACGAGGACTTAGCGGAGGTTTTGATGGATTATCATCAATGTAGGATCATCTTTGGGTGATGTAATTTAGTATTGGTCCTGCTGGACTGCACCTAGACTAGCTATGCTTTGATTGTGTATTTCACACTTATACTCGCACTAGCACTTCGTTTTAGCTAGTACTGCTCATATTTTGGTTTTTAATTATTCATATTTCTCTATATCATTATTGCTTCCGCACTGTGCACATGGTTACGTCACTCTCACGTGACGGCCAACATGCCTCGATCTAGGTCGGGGTGTGTCAGATAGGGTCCGCTATCTCCTAGTGAAAGAGAGACCTGAAACCTTTAGAATTTCACTTCTAGTACCAGCCTATGCTAGTTCCAACACTTGAAAATGTTTAGTTAACCCCACTTGTCAACCATTACAAGCAAATAGGACATTTGTATGCCTGTAACCAATCCTTTGCCACAAATTACACATTTTCCATCAATTGACTCTTCTTCTCAGTCTTCTACTAATACAATACCATCTAGCCCTACACAGTCCATTCCTACAACTAGGCCTAGCAATTCCAGACACGACTCGATAACCCGACACGACACGTCACAAAATTAACATGTGTTCAGGTCGACACAATAACGAATCGGGTCGTTATCGGGTAACCTGATAAGCACCTGTTAAGATAACGAGGTGGTTCGGGTATACATGGGGTAACACGATACACGATAAGCAAAATATTAATTTTATAATTTTATAACCCTAAAAAAATACTATAATAATTATATATATATATATATATATATATATATATATATATATTA